>APFE030618643.1:13390-31716 GCA_000404065.3 Pinus taeda
TTAAACAGGAACGCAATAAAATACAGAGACAACCATATACACAAAGATGCAGCGGAAATAATACTTCATTTCATTAATGGAAAATACTGAAATATGCTTACAACCGGAAATAGAAATAAACCAGCTAGGGCGATGGTAGCTTATCTCTGAGAAGAGATGTGAGGCTACATGCCTCTGAACTGTCGTTACAATGAGGCTCGAAGGCCTATTTATTGTTGAGAAACAATGAAAAACCCTTAACATTCCAAAACCTAACCCTAGGAGATGAAACGCCAAACTGTGGGCCTCGTTTGGGGATAAGTTGGTACATCGACTTCCTGGGGTCGTAACTTTAGCATATGATCTCCGTTTGACGCGTAAAATAGCTCATTAGAAAGATCTATTCGAGCACTATCAATGTTGGAACGAGCAACACAGGTCCATTCCATGGACCCATGTTGCCCTCGGATTCCCCAAAAAACGTCGTTTAGGGGCTCAAAACGGCTCCAGAAGTTCAGGACCAGAAAAACTGCTAAAAATAGTAAGTTGTGCTACAATTAAGGAAACTGAAAATGCTGAGAAAGACAATGGTGGGGGTCTAGGTGGACTTGGCAGGTGGCCACCAATATCTACCTGGATCAACTATCCAAAAACTGGAGTACTTTTATGAGAAATCCAAGCATAGATATGAGTACAAGGCTGATTGAAAATCTAAGGGAAGGTCCAACTATAAGGAAAGGGGAAGAAGGTTGTAGGACACCAGCAAAGTGGAAGTGCAAGGCTCGTCACTGCTACTAGTTGTGACCAGTCCTTTAAACTTGTTAGAGAAGAAGTGGACGGGTCCTGGAGGAAACCCATAATATTCTGGAAGTGTGGGGAAGACCACTTACTAAAGGATTGTCCTTAGATATAGAGTAATAACCCAAGACTGCATAATGTATAGGGAGCCGAGATAGTCAATGACATAACTCATAGTGTCCCACATATATATGTGACATAGACAACATGAAGGCCGATCATCAAGCCTTAGTGATTGAGATGGAAAGTATGGTCAATGACCAAATTGTTTCAATTTTAATTGACCTACGGATCAAATATTAGTTATATTAGTCCCAACATTGTATAGAATTGTGCATTATAGAGGGAAGCATACAAGGAATCATGGTTGGTCAATCTGGACACAAGGAAGAAGAAAGAAGTTGAGAGCATGGTAAGATCATGCCCAATCATGATAGAAGGGATTCCAATGGCTATGAAACTAAATTTTCTACATTTGGGTGCATATGACATCCTCATCTAGATGGAATGATTGACTAGACAAATGAAAAAAGTCAATTGTTTTGTAAAAATAATCGAGTGCCTTAATGAAGATGATGAAAAGATGGTACTGCAAGGAAAATTGAAATTAATATCAGTCGAGTTAGTAACATTGTCACAATTAAAATCATGTAGCCAGGAGGGATGTAAATTGTTTTCTATCCAAATAACAAATATCGTGAAGGTAAAAACAATAGCTTAATGGAACACCCAATTTTAAAACACTTTGAAGATGTGTTTCTTGAAGAAATCTGTAAACTTCCATCACAAAGGGAAATCAAATTCTCCATAGAAATTTTTTGCAAGGACAATGTCGACATGTAAATATCCTTATCAAATGAGTATCCCAAAATTAATAGAGTTGAAGCTATAAATAAAAGAAAGGTTACATCACTGTTATTTTAGGCTAAGTGTATCACCTTGGGGAGCACCAATTTTGTTCATGAGAAAGAAGGATGACACATTAGACTATGCATCGATTATAAGAAGCTCAATAAAGCCACCATAAAGAATAGATACCGCTTTTTGTAGATCAATGATCTATTTGATCAGCTGAGGGGAGTAGTGGTATTTTTGAATATTGATCTAAGGTCTGAGTACCATTAGGTATGTATAAAGGATGAAGAGATCCACAAAACAACATTTAGAACTAGGTATGGGCACTATGAGTTTCAGGTTCTTCCCTTTGGTATTAAAAATTCTCTTGCTACCTTCATGTGTTTAACGAACAATGTGCTTAGTCCATATTTAGACAAATTTGTATTAGTTTTCATTGACGATATATTGGTTTATTCAAAAACCAAAGAGGAGCATGAAGGGAATCTAGCAACATTGCTACAACTGTTAAGAGAGCATAAGCATTATGAAATTCTCAACAAGTGCGAGTTTCAAGCCTAGATTTAGTACTTGGGACATATAGTCCAAAAGGAGCGAGTGGATGTTGACCTAGAGAAGGTTAAGGAAATTATGGGATGACCAACCCAAAAAAATATAGTGTAGTGAGATCATTCATAGGGATGGAAAAATACTACACAAGATTCATTAAGAATTTCTCTAAGATTGGATACCTCATCACAACAATCCAAATAAAAGGATTTAAATTCCTATGGATAACTGAATAAACTATAAGTTTTGAGTAGTTTAAAGACTTACTTACACATGCACCAGTGTTAAGGATTCTAACCTAGATAAGGACTTTATGGTATGCACAAATGCTTGCAAAGAAGGGTTGGGAGAGGTCCTCATTCAAAGGGGATAAGTAGTTTGCTACAACTCTAGGAAGTTGAATGAGAATGAACAAAAGTATGTCACCCATGATCTAGGGTTGGAAACAATATCCCATGAGCTAAAGATGTGGAGACATTATCTCCTTGGAAGAAAATTGATATTAGTGATAAATCATGGAGGGCCAAAATACTTGTTTGATCAACCTATGCTAAATGCCAGACATGCAATATGGTCATGGGGGCTTCATTGAGGAAGAAATACCGTACCACGTGTGTTCATATTGGGGATATATATTCAAGAAAAATTGACATAATATATTGAGCATAATATGGGGTAAAAGGTTTTTATATTGGCATGTAGTTAATGAAAAAATATAAAGGGGCATAAAAATGTTAATGAAAAAATGTATACCTACAATATCTAGTGAAAGTAGGGGTTTTTTAAATTGGGAACATGTATTGGGTTCGTATTGGTAGGGGGTTAAATAATGTGATTTTTAAAGGTATTTTCCAATATGTAGTCAAATTAAGGGTATTTGTTAGTATTCCACGAACACACATGATATGTCAGAGGTTCATTGAGTGAAGCCCCCGTGAATATGGTTAGCCTTACTTAGTGAGTTTGGAATCGAAATCAAATACATAAAAGGCAAGGAGAACAAGGTGTCTGATGCACTCAATAAAAGGCTATGATTGGCTCATGTAGCAACTATGAGTACTTGTGAATTCAATATTCAATAAAGTATTAAACCAGCTGAGCAACAAGATGAATTGTTGGCACATAAAGGAACAATTACAATGAGAACCATAAGGGGTGTTGAGCAAGAATTTCTCTCTTATAGATAATGGACTACTGATGTTTAGGGAAAGGTGGTATATACATTGTGAGGGTGAATTGAATAAGCCATTAGAGAAAATTTGAGGTCTAAAATAGGCCTCCTAATTACTATTATAGAATAATAGTGGAAATAATAAAATAAGATGAGATTACATCAAATTTTAAAGGGAAAAAAGAAAAAAACTTATTTTTCAACTTATCTACATGTAAGTTTACTCAAATTTTCAGTAGGAGAACTCATTGGATGCTAAATTTAATTATTCATCCAAGGAGTACCCATGTTGGATATTTTTGATGGACCCTACTACACGAAAAATAAGAAATACATGAAAAACGTGATTGCGATCACATTTTTTAATGTATTTTTCATTTTTTGTGTAGCAGGGACCATCAAAAGTATCCAACATGGGTACTCCTTGGATGAATAATTAATTATGTATTCAACGAGTTATCTTGCTTGAAATTTGAGTAAAATTGTAGTGAGATAAGTTGAAAATAAGAGTTGAAAAAGTAGTTTTTATTTTTTACTCCAAAAATGGTGAATCATCCCCCATGGTTGAAATCATCATCTTGAATCCTATTGGTTCTTATAAAGTTGATTTTGGTTGTACATTTTTGTTTTGAAGCCCATTTTAGACCTCAAAATTTCTCTAATGCCATTATGGATAAGTATCACAAAAGACCATACTCCGGTCATTCCAGCTATCAAAAGATGATATCATCCATAAAGAGGTCATATTAATGACCAAACATGAGAAAGGATGTGGCTAAGTATATTGCAAAATTCTTGGAATGCTAGTAGTTAAAGGTAGAATGAAAACATCCATCGAAATTGTTTCAACCAAATGTTATTCTAGAATGGAAATGGAAAGTCATTTCCATGGATTTCTTCACAGGTTTTCCAAGGAAAAATAGGGAACATGATGCCATTATGGCCATGGTGGAAAAATTGGTCAAGACACCACACTTTGTGGTTGTCAAGTCTACCCACACAATTAGTGACATTGCTCAAGTTTTCATGAAACAGATAGCGAGGTTACATGGAGTACCCAAGAAAATTATTTTTGATAGGGATGCAAAGTTTACCTCTAAATTTTGGAAGGAACCGTTTGTTGGCTTGGGGACAAAATTGGATTTTAGCACAACATACCATCCTCAGACATATGGGCAGATGAAAATGATAAATAGAGTGCTAGAAGACATGCTCAAGATGTATGTCATGTACTAGCCAAGGAACTAGGAAGGGTTTCTTCCATTGGTGGAATTTGCCTATAATAATGGGTACCAAGAGTCACTAAGGATGATTCCACTCGAGGCACTTTATGGTTAGGAAATGAAATACTCCTATCGACTGGAGGGATCTAATGAATCATGTCCATATCGAGCCTAATATGCTAAAAGAGATTGAACGAGAAATGATAGCCATCAGGCTTAATTTAAAGAAATCCCAAGATAGGAAGAAGAGCTATGATGATAAGCATAGGGTGCACAGATAATTTAAAGTAGGAGAACATGTCTACCTACATATCAGATCAAAGAAAATTTCATTGAGAATTAGGTCTTCTACCAAGTTGGCACTACATATTTGTGGGCCATTTCAAGTTTTGTGAAATATGGCCAGTGGCATATATATTGGCCTTGCCACCTACAATAAAGGTCATGATTTTTTCCCTGTTTCTTTACTTAAAAGATATGTATAAGATCCTAATCTTGTGATTGATTGGTATGTGCTACATGTAGAATCATAGGAATAGTTCCAATTGGAACCTTTGTGCATTCTAGATCAAAAGCATATCACACTCTGAAATCAAGCAATAGAGTAGATCAAGGTGCAATGGAGACACTTCAGACAAGAGGAAGCCACATGGGACATGGATGAGTAAATGAGGGTGTTATACCAATTTTTTTTGCTGATTAAGGAAATGTGAATATGACTATATATGTAAATGAATAGGAAGAGTTGTCTATATAAAACTCTTGTAAGTAGTATGTGTTTAGATGTAGAACATTGAGGTCAATGGTCCTCTTAAGGAATGTGTGCATTCTTGTGTGTTGGTGATGATGTATATATTTATGCTTGATATGAGGGGTTTGGAAATCCCTATATTACTAGTATCTTTGTGGTGGTTGCATGACCATGAGGATTACTCAAAAGTTTTAAATATGTTGTTGTGGTGCACGAATCTTATGGCTTACTTGTTTATTTTTAGCAAGGAAATTATTGTAATTATGGATTTTCTATGTGATCTATTGAGCATGCATGTTAAATAGTCACAGAGCTTGAAAGACTTATAGGGTGATGTATTCATTACTCGTGGATTAGTGGAGGAATTAGCATTTCTATGAGATTTGATACTACTGTGGTTAATTCCACAGAGGCTTGTCACCATGGATTGACTGAGTGAATACCTGAGAAGAGGGCAGGATGATCTAGCTAAGAAAATGCATTAATTGTTGTTATTTTTACAATGAATTTAATTTCTTTTTGGTTATCGCAAGGGATGGATTTTGCTTATTTACATAGGTTTTGGGTGACATCTAGTTCATAGGAGAAACTTAGTTGCATCCTTGATAGAAAAACAAAGGATTTAGATAAATATTCTAAGTAAAAGGAATTTAGGCCCATCGTAGCCATTTTTGGTCTGAACCTAAATGATTTGGAAGTTAGAGACTTCATAATGATTGGGGAGGCTTAACCATATAGTTGGACTGAACTTGAATGGGTCAAGCTAGGAGTTGTTTTGGTACATTGACGAGTTTAGGGATCAAGGAAGTTTTGTGTGTGTGGTGTAGCCTAAAGCCAAATGTGGGCCTTCAATCATACTAGACAAAGGGTTTGGGAATTCAGGGTGGTTGAAAAGAACTATTTTTATGCAAACCCAAACTTCTCACTTTTATTTATAAATGAAATTGCGACCAAACTTGCTATGGGTCTGGTATGGTGGGGCCCATGTGGAGAGGTGACACGACCAGTTTGTGTGGGCATATCGATGTACATGTTGATGCTGTAATTGACATGGACCACTAAAGGGTAAGGTGGGTTGCTATGTGGGCACCACATGGGGGCCACTTGGGATTCACGTGGGAATACCTTGCTGACATGGCAAGGGTTTATTGGCCAAACTTTAAAAAACCATAACTTTTGATCTAGGAGTTGTATTTTAATAAAATTCATATCTCTGGAAATAATTTGAGGAGCCAAATGCAGTGATAGTGTTTATTCTAAGTTCTAATGAAGTTGAGAAAAGAGGAATTTGTGACCTCATTTCCATGACGAGACTATGGAGGTCGAGATTAAATGAAAGTAACATTTTCCATCTTATCTGTGTTATCTAAGGGATAGGATGTGATATTACATTTTCCCACTTAGATACTAAGAAAAAGAGTTGTAGATGGAAAGATTTAATGAAAACCAAAGGATTCAAGAACACTTTGGCTCACAAGTAGGACAACTCATAACAATAGAAGACATATATCACTAAATCAACTCCTTTAGACTCAATTTAGCCACATGTGTCACCATCTCATCCCTTATTAGAGGAGTCCCATATTTCAATTTAAAATGAAAGAGACTCCGTAATAATTTTGGCTTCATCAATGAGTGGGCACAAACATATCCACAAATCAAATCACTAAGATATGGATAAGAAAACAATAAATATGACATAACCTTCAACAGTGGAACTGTATGAAAGGAACGTTGTCATTGTCTCATCCACATATGGTCTTGACAATGCCTTGGAATGGATTGACATCCACAAGAGAGAAGGAAAAAAGGAAAAACCCATGAACAATCTGGGATCTAAAACCAAGAATGTAGTAAATGTATTGTCACATAAAGTGCTTATTTGTGATGGATGGATTGATGTAATTTGCAATTTTGAGGTAATACAAATTAACTTATATATTTATAGATATAGATATATTTATACCAATTTCTTATATTGTAATTTTGTTTTATTAATAAAATTACTAACAATTTTTTAGATAAAATAAAATCATAATATACGTATCACATTAAAATATGTAACATATAGATAATAGTTATAAATTAAGGTCCATTTTACTATATAAATTAGAAAAATGATTTAGCAACTATATTTAAATTTAATTAATAAGCACATAAAACATTAATACTTACAATATAATGAGATTCTTAACCATTGATATTCAACCCCACTTTACCATGGATATTATTAACTTGTAACATGATTTGTTACAATGCCATGGCTCAATACCATCACCTATCAATACCACACGCCTAACTAATTTCACAATCAAAATATTTTATAAATATTTTAATTTAATTTTATAACATTTTACAATGAAATCTTAAAGAAAGATATATCTCAATCTTGAATCCTCACTACTACTAAAACTATTATGTGGATATTCCATAAGGATCAAATCAATGTTTTAATAAAATAAAAAATGAGAATACTTTTATATATAGAGATGTGAAATTTATATAATATAAATGATATTATTAAGAACTTGAATGGATCCATCTTAACTAAATACCTATCAAGTGATGAGAGGAATCAAATCAATGCAAACCTTTCCTGTATTAGAGAATCAGAGTGATGGACAAGAATAAAACCAAATCTTATTGATCAAACTGCTTGGACAACCAATACATTATATAGGCACACATAGACAACCTCTAGGATAACCTAGATACAAATAATTCATATCACCAACTCACAACATAAAATACAAAGACACAACTCATGATGGAATATTCAAACGCTAACTACGAGAACACAACTCATCAACTCTATCTTGACTCACCATTTCAACATTATTCCAACATCCCTCCTTGATGGAGAAATGGATTTTCAACAATGCCTATTTGTTGTCCACATATTTCAAAGTTCGTCTTTCTAAGAAGCTTGGTAAAGATGCAAGCTACATTCTCACTTGTATTAAATAGACTAAATGAATCTCATTTGATTGTATCTTTTCCCTTACAAAATGATGTTAGACTTCAATATGTTTTTTTCTCGCATGATAAATTGGATTATTTTCCAACTTAATAGAGTTAATTTGGTTGCCACATTTGATACTTGTTGGTCCTCTTTGTTTTTCTTCAACATCTTCAAGAATCCTCCTTAACCAAATAGCTTCAAAAGTTGCATTGGTAAAGGCTTTTTATTCTTCTTCTCTGGATGGAAAATAAACAGTTGGTTGTTTCTTTCTACTCCATGTTATGATCCCTGATCCTACATTGAATGCTTATCCAAAGGCTAATCTATCATCAGGATTTCCAGTCAAATTTGAATCAGAAAACCCTACCAACTCAACATCAGTTTCATCAGTATACAAAATACCAAAATAAAGTGTTCCCTTCAAATATCGAAGGACTTTCCTTGCTTCTTTCAAATGGCTTCACAAGGCTTATCCATAAATTGACTAAGGATGCTGACATAATACACTATATTTGGCCTGGTAGTGATGAGGTAGTTCAAAATTCCAACCAGTTGATGATACAAAGTTCCATTCACTTCTTTAGATCCATCATCACTATACAACTTGGCATTCTGTTACAAAGGAGTAGACATTGGTTTGCATTCAAACATAGGAATATTTCAAGGATTGTCTTTGCATATTTCCTTTGTGTGATAATTGTCTTACCAGATTCCCTTCAAATTTTAAGACCCAAACAATAATGCAATGCACCAAGTTCCTTCATTTCAAATACCTATGACAACTGAATTTTAATTTCTTCAATCAACCTGAATACACTTCTTGTTATGATAAGATCGTCAACATTTAAATATATCAAGGTAATATTTCGATATTCATCTTTCTTGATGTACAAGATAGGATCACTTTTGATTCTCACAAAACCTTTTCCATAAAAGAATGAATCAATTTTCACATACCAAGATATTGGTTCTTGTTTCAAAGCATACAAATCTTTCTTTAACCTAGAAACCGGATGCTCCTGTTCCTTATTTACAAACTCTTCAGGCTGAACCAAATAAACTTCTTCCTTTAATTCACCATTCAAGAAAGAAAATTTGACATCTAACTGATGAATTTTTTAGTTCTTTTTTGTAGCTAATGCAATCATGATTCTAATTGTATTCAGTTTAAATACAGATGCAAAATTATCTTATCAATGCCTTCTTTTCGTGAATAGCATTTTGCAACCAATTTATCTTTATAATTATCAATATTTCCATCAACATTAAACTTTGGTTTGAACAATGCATCAAGGTGGCCGCAGTCAGCATCAAGGTTGTTGCATGGAGCACTGCCAAGATCTAGTTCATTTAATTCTATATCATTTAGAGAATTTAGAGTGGGTTAGACAGGAGGAGCATGCCGAATTGATAAAAACTCTGAATAAAATGCATTATTTCCAATGTCATACCTGGGAGCATGTTGTGGCGGTCTAGAGAAACCAAATTTTTTTATCAGAGAAGGTCAAGAAACTAGAGGCCTGAATGACCCATTTCGAGGAGAATGTCCGATGCTACTTTTGTCCTCCACCACCTATTGGTACAACTCTGGATAACCTAACCTCCATCACCTCTGACAAATAACATGGATACAAGTACTTTATATGTTTGGTCTGTTTACTGGGGCGTATGCCGATTGAAATTGTGGACTGTCTCTCTTTGGCTTTTTGTTTCATTTTCATATGCTTTCGGAGGTAGTCAGTAAACCTAGTCGGGGTGAGACTACTTGCATTTTTCCTCTAATGTATTTCCTTTTGAAACTATGAATAGAAATTTGACCTACAAAGAAAACAAATTTGGTTTGAAAAATCATTTGCATCCTATGGGAACTTTATCTTTAGAAAATTCTATTAATTCCCATGTGTCATTCTTCATTATAGAGTTGTATTCCTCATCCATTACATCTCTCCATTCTTTATATTCTTTAGCTTCTTCATAACTTGAAGGTTCCACAACATTCATTACTTGAGACATCAATGCATAATATTTATACCTTATAGGTGGCTAAATTTGATGTGATGTCCTCCTTGGAGTTTTACTACTTTCATCCTTCTTTCTGCTTTGTGAGGTCTCTTGTCCTCTTCCTAGATTGTCATGACTGCTAGATGCTTCCTTCTCTTGAACTTGTACATGTTCCTGTACCTGTTGTTGTACTTGTTCCTGTTCCTATTCAAAACTTGCTTCTATTTTGACATAGTCACAAATATCATGCCATACACTTGTGTTATTCATTTTATCACCTTCATGTACAATTTAATGAAACACCACATCCGTACTTGCAAGCAATCTATGTGATCTGAGATCAAACAAATTGAATGCCTTTTGATCATCATAATAACCAATGAATGTGCACTTAGTTAATTTTTCATCAAGTTTCTTCTTTCATATTTTGGAATATGAGAAAATTCCTTGCATCCAAAAACTCTTAAATGATTCATTTGGTTTTATATCCATAAAATGCTTCAAAAGGTGTTTTCGGATCTAAACTTTTGGTCCGGCTCCTATTTTTCAAATAAACAATAGTATTAATGGCTTCAGCCCAAAAATCATTAGAAATATTTTTAACCTTGAAGCATGCTTCATGCACATTCCACTAATGTTCTGTTTTTCCTCTCAGCAACTCCATTTTTCTAAGGTGTATGAGGCCCTGTAAATGTTTCTAGAATCCCACAAATTTTACAATATTGATTGGATTCTTTTGATTTTTATTCTCCCCCCGATCAAATATGAGAATTTTGATGTATTTCCCAGTTTGTTTTTCCACCATGTTTTTGAATTCCTTAAAGTACTCAAAAACATCACTTTTCTTTCTTATGAAATAGACCCAAGTATATCTAGATCTATCATCAACAAAAATAAGAAAGTACAATGCTCCTCTAAGAGATTTAGTTTTTATAGGTCCACATACATCATTATAAATTAATTCAAGGATTTCTCTTTGTATTTTTTCTCCATGTACACTAAATTCCTCTCTATGTTGCTTGCCAAGTGCACATGCTTTACATTCAACATGATTGTTCTTCATAATTTGAAGACCTTCAACCATTGGTTTTCTTTGAAGTAACATTAAATCATTGTGATTTAAATTCCCACACCTTTGATTCCATAACTCTTATGTTGAAATTTTTGTAGATGCCAATGCCTGAAGCCCTGTCCTAGTCGCATCCAACTTATACAAGCTTCCAAATCTAGTACTTGTGACAATAACCTTGTAGCAATCTTGGATATCTTTAAAAACAAACTGTGATTTGAAAAATTCCACCTTTAGATCTTGATAAAAAATAGTAGAAATAGAAATTAAATTTGTTTTGATAGCAAGAACATATATCATATCATGAATTTGTCTCTCTTTTCCATTAGGAAACATCACACCTATTATTCCATAACCTTAAACTTTAAGGGATCATTTCTCTCCTATATAGACACATGTTCCATCAATGTTCTCATGATATTCATCAAACCAATCTTTATTACAAGACATATGGAGTGATGCACCAGAATCAATGAACCAAGCATTCACATAATTAGTATCAATAAACAATGCAACATCAGAAACAAACAATCTGAGATTTTTAAATCCATCATTGATTGAAGTGCATTTGTCCACAAAATTCCCATTATGCCTTATGTTTCTCTATTTAGACTCATTATATTTTCTTTTATAGCAATATTTAGCATGATGTCCACTTTTTCCACAATAATAACAATCATTTCTCTTATCATGAACTAGAAATTTAGATTGTGCCATACCTTTATGCTTTTCTTGAAAATTTCCTCCTTTGCTTTTGTCCCATGGCTTGCCTTTGTATGGCTGGTTACCCTTGGCTACCAATGCAAAATCTGAACTATTTGAGCCCAAATTAAAGTTCTTCATCCTCTCTTCCTCTTGTAGAATAATACATGTCAATTCATCAAAAGTAGGAGGCTTATTTCTAGCTGAATGACTTGAAACAAAAATTTGATAATCTCACACTAAGCCATTTAATGTGATGGTGGCCAAGTTAGTATTGGACATCTTTTCACCAATGTCTCCTAACTTATCAATTAGCTCTTTGACATGGGAAATGAAATTGATTATACTTTAATTGGATTCCATTTTAATTGACAAAAGCTTGGTATTTAAGAACAAAGTACGGTTGGTATTAGATGTTTCATACAAGATTTTGATAACATTCGATGTTTATTAGGATGTTTTATAGTCCCTAATATGAATTATGTTGCCCTTAACTAGCATTCATAGCAATACATTTTCTTTTTTCCCCCTTTTTCCCAATCTGAAATGGCTGCAACAATAGTGGGTTTGGTCTCCACCCCACTCACTATGGGCAACAAATTATTTCCCTCCAATATTGTTAATACCTTGAATTTCCAATTTGGATAATTTCCTCCATCAAGTCTCACGGACTCATTCAAATAATTTTTAGCCAAAAAATTTGACATGATGAAAAAAATCTTTCTTCAACCAACAAAATGCAACCAAATCCACCAAATCTACACCCAAATTTGTTAGATCCAAAACCAAATGCACCAGATATTAAAACTTCACTAGATCCAAAACCAAATGCACCAAATTTTAACAAGCAAACTTAATATAGTTTCAAACAAAACTAACTATAAAATCTTCATACAACACTCCTTATTTCTCCCTTTTTTACCAAACACAATTTACACTAAAAAGAATACCTTAATATAAATTTTTTCCACCATTTTTTTTGTTTTACCATAAAAAAAATAATCTTAATCCCTTATGTCTCCATATAAAAACAAACTCAAAACAAGTGATACGAACTCACTTAAACCAAAGAGGCTTTGAATTTATAGATTGGCATGCTTTTAAAATAAAATCAAACTTTTCACATCACAAAACATGTCGGGGAGAGAATGTGGGTGAACAAAATATTTACACCGTAAGGCGTTTCCCTTTCGGAACCACTCTCCAAAATGCCACCGTGTACAAATCTACACCATTAAATAGAATGTTAGACGATTAAATAATTTTACACCGTCAGATAAGTAGTTAATGATTAACATGAGTAACTTCTTCTTGCTGAATTGTTTCTTCTCACAGAACGGTTTCTTCTTGGTTAACTATTTCTTGATGGGTTAAAACAAAGACTTATTCCCGTCTTCTTTTATCAAAAAATGGTTTCTATCGCAAGTTTGGTTTATTTGTTCATCGATATTTCTGGACTCTTCTTCTTGCTATAATTTTTCCTGAGTAACTTCTTCTTGCTGAACTGTTTCTTCTCGCTGAACAATTTCTTCTTGGTTAACTATTTCTTGATGGGTTAAAACAAAGACTTATTCCCGTCTTGTTTTATCAGAAAAAGGTTTCTCTCGCAAGATTGGTTTATTTGTTCATCGATATTTCCGGACTCTTCTTCTTGCTATAATTTTTCCATTCCATGTTTGGCCATTGTTTTGGAAAAAATACCATTATTTTGAAGGTTAATAGTTGATCTGGATGTCTTTTGGCATGCAAGTGAATATAAGCCTCCATTTCTGTGAGGTGGCTGAAATTCTTGGATCTGTACATTTCAGAGCGAAAACAATGCTTTGGGGAGTGGAAGGACAAATTTCCTATGAAATGGAAATCAATTATATGTAGTCAAGATACTCATGAGGTTATTCTCTGACCCTATAAACTTTTTTGGGTTCTGCAATTATAGCATTGGATTAATCAATCATGGAAACTTGCAATATTGCCTCCCTGCTAGCAACTGTACTAGTCCAGTGTAATTTTTCTTTTCATCCTTCGTGTGTGCAAGATTTCTGAGGGGAAAACTTTTCGCTCACTCCCAAATTATCCTTGCAAGGGCGGCTTCATCCTTAACTACAGATTTGAAGATATCGGGAATGTCAACAACAACATCGGTGCTGATGTAACTCCGACCTTCCGAATGTTGTTGTAAATTCGACCTTCTCAACAATTTTTTCTGCAATGAATGGCCTTAGCGTGTCGATAGCTAGACTTGACCTCACGCCCAAAGGCGTCATTCCATTGCATAACCATCCAAAAGGTTCTGAGATTCTGCTGGTGTTTGGAGGAGTAATCTGTGCTGGATTCATATCTTCAATCAATATTGTGTACAACAGAACACTCCACAAAGGAGACATCATGGCACTCCCTTTGTCGGCTATATTCCTCCTATAATCGAGAGGACTACGTTCCTTTCCTATGTTGAGGTGAAGCACCTCAAGGCTCTCTTAGAAGGCAACGACTAGGATATATGTATATATATTTGTTTCAAGTATTGATCCTTCAAGCATCATCTTGTACTGCCTCATTCTAATGAAATTTCATCCATTAACGATATGTTGTTTTAGTAAGGTTGCTGCATATTCATTGCTTTGCACATTGTCATAATTTTTAGCTATGTTTCTGAATAAAAAATAAAAAGAGTTTTGTTGAGACTGAAATTTGTACCGGAAGTTGATGTGATTTTCATTCACTAAATTCTCTCTAAATTTTCGAAAGTGATTGGTGAAGTTTTCCTGGCAACTAATTCTAAATAATAAGAAATGTTGGTTTGAAATGATATTGTGTTTAAATTTATAGATTTTGGAGCTTACCATATTTTACATATAAAAAATTAATAACCAGAAATTGAATTATTAATTCTTTGTATTTCTTTTATAAAAATTTATAAAAATTTATATATTTTCTTTCATTTTGATGGCCTTAAATTACCTTAGGTTGAAATTTATAGATTTTGGAACCTACCAAATGTATGTTATATAAAAAAATAAAATAATAATAACTAGAAATTGATAAATTCATTGTAATTTTTTAGTAAAATTTTACCTGAATTTGTGTATATCCTTTCATTCTGATATCTTTTATTTAATTTGGAAACAATTTCTATTTTTGGATGATTATTTTGGTTTGAAAATTTTCAATTTGGCAAAATGTAATATTAAATTTCTAGTGAGCTTTATGAAGATGCAAAGTGGGGAGTTTTTTTTTTAAAGAATGGATGGTTCCAAAATATATAAATTGTATTTTTTTGTTGAAGTTAAATTAAGAATCAAGAGTTTTTATTCAATTTGTTGTGATAATTAGATTTTAAAAGACCATTTACACTAACTTTATGTTTGTGATTATCAATGTAGAGGAAGTTAATTCATATACGTATCTTAGAGTTGGCATTCATCACAAGATTCATTGGAGCTCCGACATTGAGAAGTGACTAATAAAGGATGGAAAGCTTCTTTGGTCTTGACAACACAACTACAAACAAGTGCTAGAGGGTAGATTAATCCCTACCACATAAGTTAGAAATTATCCTCTAAGAAAAATTGCATATAATATGGTTGTGACCATATTAAAGGAGGAAGTTAATTCATATAAATATCTTAGAGTTGGAATTCATCACAAGATTCATTGGAGAGCAGTTTGTTTTTATGCTCATAAATATTGGAGAGAAGTTTCCTTAATCTTTGTACTTTTGATGAGTATTCTTATTGGCAACAATATTCTTTGAAATGACTACCTCATTTATTCACAATGGTTTAGCAAAGTCTTAGCAACTTTGTGCTAATTTTGAAGCAATCTTAAGAAACAAATTTTGAAGCAATCTTAAGAAACCTAATTTTATTTTGATTGGCATCAATATTCTTTGAAATGACTACCTCATTTATTCACAATGGTTTAGCAAAGTCTTAGCAATTTTGTGCTAACCTCAGTGTTAACTGAATTTTGAAGCAATCTTAAGAAATGAATTTTGAAGCAATCTTAAGAAACCTAATTGTATTTTGATTGTACATAAGGTTCTTAGTCACAACCATACTCTCAATGGAGGAAATACCAACTTCTGTGAAGGGGATGAGATATGGCATATTGCTTTTAATATCAATATTGTAAGTTATACAACACTTCTCCATTTTTCAATTCCTTTATAATTCTCTATATTTATTCATTTTCTCATTCTTATATTTCCACTTAAGATCTTGTTGAAAGTTAAGTTTTTCTAGATATTTATATGAGTTAACTTCCTCTAAGTTGTTGTCATAGAAAAAATTATCTCATGAACGAACTAAGAATTCTCCAAGATTTCTATTCTTGTACATGTTTACCAATAAACATCAATAAACATTGATAAGATAAAGGTTGTGATAATTATATTTTAAAAATGTCATTTACACTAACATTATGTATAATATTATCAATGTAGAGAAAGTTAATTCATAAAAATATCTTAGCATTGACCTTCATCACAAGAGTCATTGGAGCTCTAGCAATGAGAAATGATTAATAAAGGATGGAAATATTATTTTCTCTTGATAACGACTATAAACAAGTGCCACACAAGATTCATTGGAGCTCTAGCAATGAGAAATGATTAATAAAGGATGGAAAGATTATTTTCTCTTAATAATGAATATAAACAAGTGCCATAGGGTAGCTTTGTCCCTACCACCTAAATTAGAAACCCTACCACCTAAATTAGAAATTAAGATTCATTGGAGCTCGAGCATTGAGAAATGGTTAATAAAGGATGGAAAACTTATTTTCTCTTAACAATGACTATAAACAAGGGCCACGGGGTAGCTTAGTCCCTACCACCTAAATTAGAAATTATACTCTCAAAAAGATTGCATATAAGATAAGTGTGACCAAATTAAGTAGCTTAGTCCCTACCACCTAAATTAGAAATTCTATAAGATAGGTGTCACCAAATTAGGTAGTTTAGTCCCTACCACCTAAATTAGAAATTATACTCTCAAAAAGATTGCATATAAGATAGGTGTGACCAAATTAACTTAGAATCATTTGATGGGTTGAGAATACTTTGGGAGGAGGATATTAGAGGAATACAATAAATTTTTTACTGATGTTTGAAAATATTTCCTCAGTAAAATTGCATATAATATGGTTGTATCCAAATGAACACAATTATATTAGAGGAAGACAATAAATTGTTTACTTATGTTTGAAGTTATTTCCTCAGTAAAATTGCATATAATATGGTTGTATCCACATTAACACAATTATTTAATAAGTACAGAAGCTTGAGTTGTAACTCGTAGGAATTTGGCATAGCTAGGGGAAATAGATATCATAAAAGACTTGAAATATGAAATGGGTACATGTTGAATTTATGTGCAGGTACATGATCAAATTATGTGCAAATAGAATGTAAAAGAATTCAAGCTTTTGAATCTTATCTCTCCCACCCCTATCCGTAGTCTTGTCTAGTTACCCGTTTCCCAGTGAAATATAGCCATTAGAATTGGTGGATGATCTACTCTTCTATTTAACTTGCTTCAACTTATCCTGACGATGAACCACACTCATTGGTAATTAATTAATTCATATTAATATATTATATAATCTTATATCTCCCACCCCTATCTCGTAGTCTTATCTAGTTACCCGTTTCCCAATCAAATATAGCCGTTAGAATTGGTGGATGATCTACTCTTCTATTTAACTTGTAGCCAAGATTTGGTTATTCAACTTGTCCTGACGATGAACCACACTCGTTGGTGGATGATCTACTCTTCTATTTAACTTGTAGCCAAGATTTGGTTCTTCAACTTGTCCTGACGATGAACCACACTCGTTGCATCGACAAAAAGCATCCCAATATGAGCATCCCAATATGATTATTTCCTATTCATTTCTAATCTTTAATCAAGGCATGCTTTAAGTTTTCATTAAATATTAATATCTATAGTCATTTAGCATACAATTAACAATTAATGTGATTTACGCGGAAGAATATTCTCTCAAAACTTGATATGGATCACAGAAGCCTAAATTCAATAAATTCCTTTTAATTTTTAAATATGTAATAAAAACACAAATTCCTTTTACATATATAAATATGCAATAAAAACACATAAGTTAAAACTATGCGTAAGTTTAAAAATAATTAACAATTACTCGTTAGATACATTTATTTCCTATTCATTTCTAATATTTAATCAACGCATGCTTTAAGTTTTCATCAAATATTAATAACTATAGTCATTTAGCATACACTATGACATAAA
>APFE030618643.1:33752-45626 GCA_000404065.3 Pinus taeda
TCACCGTTGAATGTTTTTTTACTCATATATATTATACTTTTAGAATACATATTTATCACTATCAGATAGTTTATTATTTATATGTGTGTGTGTATTCTTGGGAGTGAGATTCCATTGTTTTCACTTTAAAACCATAATAACATATAACATGAAATTTTTAAAACCACACTAATGAGAATTTAATATATTTTAATATATTTTGGGTAGGAATGAATATTTTTTTGGGTGGATAAATGTGTTAATTTTTATAGATATTTTATATTTTTAATTTAAAAATTGAGTTTAATAATTATTTTTATTATTTTTTATAAATTATTATTGGTGGTTTTTCGTTTCATGTTTATGAGAATTTATGGTATTGATCCATGATATTCATGTGGAATATAGTCTATTTAAAGGGGGAATAAGTTAGTCTAGATCCATCTTAACTTTGGATCTACCAAGTTCTGAAAGGAATCAAATCTCTTTTCTCTCTAAAAGAGGTTTGCATCTCTTGATCCTTTTAGGCACTTGGTAAATCTAGAATTAAGATGGATCTAGGCCGGTGAGTAACTATAAAGTGATTGATAAAAATTTAACATGCACATACATCAATAGGTTTGTCTAAATTGGAATAAGGCGACCACAATTTAATTTAATTATCAGTGATTATAAGGTGAATGGTAGGGATCTAACCTCCATGGAATATCCTAAATTTCTTTTAGTAATATACAAAAATAAAAAATTGAGAGTGATCTCCAAAGTATTATGTAGTTTTTCCTTTTAATTAAATTTATTAATTAATAAAGATGTCATATGAACAAGTGTCCAAAGAAATGATTTATGGTTTTTTGGCCTTGGGTATTGATAAGCCATAGTATTGGTCCATGATATTGTAACAAAGCCTATTTAAGATTAAGAATCTCCATGATGAAGTAAGAGTAAATCTCCATGCTTAAGAATTTTGTTACATGTTTTTTTAAACATATATAATAATAATAATAATAAAGATCTAATTTAATTTATTTTTATGATATTTTTAATTACACTGAAGATGTTCCCTCTGTGGAGTTGGTTGGGAAAACACTGTTTGTACCAACCAATCCCATCCCTCCATTTTCATCATACTCCAACCAATTATTTTCCAACACGTGGTAGCGATTCATTCGGTTTTTTGTTATGGTACCGGGAACATAGGAGGGTGATCCATGACGCATCGATTCAATTCCTCCATTCTCTGTTACTTGGAACCATCTTCACCCTCCATCGTCGCGACTGCCCCCAAACTCCCAATTCCCGCCTATAGAAAATTCACCCTCCACCCTTATAAACCCTCAACGAGCACTATTCCATAATCCTTACTCCTAAGCCTTCCAAGGAATATAAATCTCTCAAGAACCTATTGTCTACAGGGATCAAACTCTTGACCTCATCATCAATTGTTATACCATCTTGTGATTTAGTCATCGATTGTACTTCAGTGCAATTTTTGGTTCGGTGAGTAGGGTGGTTTTATCCACATTGGAAATCCTATAAGAGAAAAACTACCCTTGGTCACATGTTTTAGGAAAAACGAGCACAAATCATAGGAAACCCAAAAAATTTAATCAAATAGGGATTATGAGATTTTTTTGCTTCTATATTTTAGTTTTTTAGAGTGAATTAAGATTTAAATATATTTTTATTTCTTTAGAAGAAAATATATTAATGGATTTGTTATCCTTCAATAAAAGCTTTGCTTATTAGGTCTTTTAGTTCCTATAACAAGGACTTGGACTTGTAGTTTTATCTATGATTTGCTTTTCGATATGAATATCTCTGATAATGACAACCACACAATTTGCTTTGCAGGATAATATGTACTACTAAATCATGATTCAGAGGCATGTGGACTTGGAAATGGTGAGGTTAAGGCTAGAGAAAGGCTCTTACTCTAGAAATGTAAAGTTTTTTAGGGATCTACTTCTTGTGTTCAAAAAATGCACTCGTTTATTATCCAAGGAAATCACCAAACTTTGCTACTACATATGGACTCTGTGATTTTGCCACAAAGGATATGAAAAACATATTTCATATGGAGGCTCTATTCAAACAAGAAGGCCCCTCCATGAGAAAGTGAAATCCAAGGAAGCTTTCAAAAATTTCCTTGTCAGCTAAGACTAATCCTACTCCAATTGTTCCTGGTAGAAAGAGAAATGCAAAGACATCTCATGGTGAATATAAGATGGGTGGTGAAAAACATGCACAACCAACTTTGGAACAATCATCTCCTTATGTCATTCAACTTTCAAGTGTATCAAACCAATAAGGTGAACAAATAAAGGACGATGAAAGAAAGGATGACAAGATTAAGGAAAAAAAGATTGACGAACAAAAAGTTGTTGAAATTTTTGTAGCTCCATCTATGACCTAGATTCTCGAGAAGTAGTGAGAATACAAAATTGATGCTGCCAAGTTAAGAACAACTACTAACTCATCCGCAGGAAATGCCAAAGAACAGAGAAAATTAGAAAAATTTGTTGTGGAATCAAAGGAAAGAATAAGGGATACACAATATCTTAAGGAACCAATCATGACCTTTCTTAACAACCATCAAACAAAGGAAAGTACAAACAACACTAAAATTGAATTGAAAAAGGGTTCCAACAACAAGAATGATGTGGAAAATAATTGCAGTGATCTTCTCACAACTTTGAAGAGCTCCACCCACATTCTGGAGACAAACAAAATCTCGAGCAACATTTCCAAGCCAATTAAGATCTTGAACACAATTGAGAAGGAAAGGAGCTCAAGAAACACTCTTTGGAAAATTCAAATAAACAACTATTAGCATCTACTACTACCATCAACACCACCCAAGAAGATCCTCTCTTAAAACGAGGAGTTGGAAGGCCACTAAAGCATGCTAAGCATGCATCTCAACAACAAAAAGCTTAAGAAATGGGACATAAACAACAAACACCTAAACTAAAATTCCCAAAATCTGAGCTATTACTTCCAAGACCAAGAAAAAGATCTAGAAGTTGATCATGATGACCCTTTGGGTTTAAGATGAGGTGGTAGTACTGGACATCTTTTAATGACCATCTACCTAGTAGGATTCTACAAATGCATATAGGATGGCTATCTAGTTGACTCATCTAATGCTTCCGAGGTTTGAATTGTTACCACAATATCAATATTCAAGTACAACAACATGAGCATTACGGCCAGTTCCTGCATCTTACTTATTTGTTTCAAAAGTTAGTCACTATTAACATCCTTCCAAAATGATTTGCTATCACAAAGCATTCCTCTTGTACATAGTAGGATGTAGCGCGAGTGATTTGGTGTCCTGATTGTAATGTATATTGAAGCAACATGGTCAATCCATTGCTAGGTTTTGAGGCCTATGGAAATGGGAAGGTAGAGTGTGTAGATTCATATTCAATTTTATAGTTGGGAAAGTATGGATCATATCAAATTTTTATTATGCCGTAAGGCATTTCCCTTTGAAATCAACTCTCCTCTCTGCCTGCCTATCATCTTTATATGCCATAGGATTATATGTTAGATGATTGTAAAGATTTCAGCTGTTAGATTAGAATGGTTACAAAAAATTAGTTGCTGAAATGGTTTGTGCACTGGTCTAATGGTTACAAATATGGTCGCCTCATTTCCAATGGATTGCAAGTCTTCCTCGACAAGCCCAAAGGATGTGTACATGATTTTAGAGCTGTGTGATGGGGGAGATCTCCAGCATTTTATTGATGCACATGTCATCATTCTTGAGAGACTAGAAGCTAGAATAATCCAATCTCTTATTCAATCGCTTCAATACTGCCACTCATGGAAAATCATTCATAGATATGTAAAGCCATCGAGTTTTTTTTATATCAAACGCTAGAAACAATGCACACCCCTGTACATGGGTTTTTAAACTTGGGAATTTTGATAGGTCAGTTTGGAATGGTACGTTGCAGAAATTTTCTTGAAGATTTATTTGTAAATATTGCAGAGCCTTGTACTATATTGATGGCTTATTTATTTTTGCAAGTGGTCAAAATATAGTCATTGAATTCGATAGCATGGGGACATTGCTATATTCTGCTCCAGAGATGTTGCGTGGAACTGGATACTCGTACGAGATTGACATATGGAGCGCAGGAGCGGTGTTGTACCGTATGCTCTTCAGGAGGAGACCCTTTTTTGCAGTGAGTGATGTCGTGGTCATGTATGAGAAAATACAAAACGCAGACCGAAAGCTAAGTTACCCCTTCTTGCCCTCCATATCAGATTCTGCGAAGGAAATCGTTCTTGGAATGCAGCAGAAGAACCGCAGACGCCGATTTTCTTGCGATCAAATCTTGAGTGAGTTCTTATTTTCTTTGAACTTTCTTGATATCCAAACTCTTTTCAGATTGGACAAGGTACTAAATTACTGTTTAAACGTGATGATTGGAATGATGTAGATCATCCCTGGATCTTGGATAATGTAAAATTGGATGTGGGTTCCGACTCCACCATTAACATAGAGATTGTGTCTACCGACAGGAAAGATGCTACCTACCAATGAATAAATCGTTGGCATGGTGAATACAGCTGATGAAGAACGACCAGGCTATAGTCTATAAGAATGTAATTGAATCTTGCTTATATCACTGCATATTGAGGTTTAACTATGAGTCAATTGTAGTCAATAGTTAGCCCATGATCTGCTTTGCTATACAATGTGCAAAGTGCACGCCATTGAAAGTATTTATATTATGTACATTTGAGTAAATCATTGAATTATATTTAAACATTTTATGTTTAGGAATTGTTTTGAATTTATCAAATAGAACATCGAATGCTATAGAAGCAAACATGCGATGATTTAATCCGATATAATGTTTGAGAAATGGCTATTATTCTTCCAGTCTTCTATAAAGTGAAGCCCTTGGAGATCAGGTGGATGGGCAAAGATCAAGATGGACCGTACGCTAAAGTAGTGACACAATGATTGCCCAGGTTCAATATCAAATGGGCATGTCATTTTGAGGTTTAGATCGTGCTAAATTTGCACATGTCCTAAGCCATAGAAAGAAACTTGTCCCACCATGCTAACCTTCTAAGCTATTTTGCTTCCATGCCTTTTTCCAACCATATCCACTACCAGGATTTGAAAATCTTGTAGATGGGTTTTAAAGGTATGCCATGGTTTGCCTCTATCATTGAAAGTTTTTAGGGCGCTTGTTTGTGGATAGGAAAAACTTTACTAGGAAGAGCAATTGAATGGACTTCACCAAACATTACCTACAGAGATAGAAAGGAGCCTTAAAATTAGTTATGACTTTCTCAATCATGAGGAGCGGCAAATACTTTTAGATATCGCCTATTTTTCGATAGGAAAAGACAAGGATACATGGGTAAGAATATGGAGGGGTTCAGGATGGAAGGGTTTGGTAGGGCTTCAAAATCTGCTCAACAAGTGTCTTGTCGAGTTGGATGATGAAAATAGAATAAGAAGGCATGATCACCTCATAGATTTGGGAAGAGCTATTGTGGATTGCCCAGAATTATTACCGCGTCGGCTTCAACGACCGATAAAGAATCTTCATCTTCATGAGTTGTTGCAACAATCATCCTCTGTAAGTGTTTGAGCCATCCCAATTGTTGAATGTCTAAAGAACTTTCGGTAATTTTTATTCAAAATAGTCTACCACACATCATGTTAATAATAGTTTATTGTTTTCAAACCATAAACAGGTGATAACAGAAGTGCATGGATTTGTGATGGCTCCTTGGTACACCTTTATTGGGGAGGATAAAGATCAGGAAGTGTTCCATTCAGAATTAGAATGCCCTTGAATACAAGTTCCAGTTAAGAGGTCTACGGAATCAGGAAATTGCAAGTTATTGAAGCTGAAGGCAACTTTGAAAGCATCTTGACATCGGTGCGGTCACCAAAACTCATATGGCTCCGTCGGAATGTGTCAATCTACTCATCACTTCTTTCTTGGATTCCATTGCGCGATTTAAGATTTTTAGAAGTGTTCAGTTGGGAATTGAAAAGATTGTGGCAATCTTGATCTGAGGTACGTACATATAGATGCAAAAATTTGCAGAGTGAGAATCCTCTTATCTTTTGAATTTATTATATAATCGAAATGTACTTAACATTGCAGGCACCTCTCCACTTACAAGAATTAAATATTGAAGCTCCACTTTTCGAGTTTCCAAAGTCATTAAGGTCGCCGAAGCACCTAGAAAAGATTGTACTAAATTATCCGCGATTGTTGACGTATGTAGATGTAGTAATGCTACCAGAAGAATTTTGTTATCTGAGCTCCTTGAGATATCTAACCCTCATAGGGTGCCCGAAATTGCAACTTCTTCCAATTTTATTTGGGAATCTAAAAAAGCTCAAATACTTCCATCTGTCCAATTGTATTAGTTTGGAAATGCTTCCAGATTCTTTTGGTAATCTGACAAATCTTCAACACATCAATCTCACAAAGTGTAGAAGTTTGAAAATGCTCCCAAATTCCTTTGGGAATCTGGTAAATCTCCAACATGTCAATCTATCTATGTGCAACAATTTGGAGACGATTCCAAATTCTTTTGGGAATCTAACAACTCTCCAACATATCAATCTCATACTGTGTGGAAGTTTGAAGATGCTTCCAAATTCATTTCAAAATCTAAGAAATCTCCAAACCATGAATTTGACATTGTGCAAAAGTTTGAAGATGCTTCCAGGTTCCTTCGGAAATTTAAAAAATCTTCAATACATCAATCTTTCTAGGTGTAAAAGTCTGGAAATGCTTCCAAGCTTTCAGGGAAATCTATTGCAACTTAGACATCTACATTTGAGTGATTGTTTGAATTTGACTCTTTCCACACTTGGAGATATCACTACTCTTGGAGATATCACTACTCTTGAATGTTTAGATCTATCAGGTTGCCTCCAAATGGAGTTATTGCCTTCCCAGGTTGGAAGTCAAATGTCCTTGAAAAAGTTAAATCTGTTCCATACAAACATTAAAGATTTATCACTGCGGAGATAAGGTAAATACACCCTCTAATCTAGTTTCTTGAATCTCCCTCGTGTAGAATGGTTTCTACTAGGTGTACTATATTAGTGTTGGAAATTGATGTTGATTGTCCCCACAGAGGCCAGAGTTGGGCTAGAGTAGGACCTTGAAGGAAACTCATAGCCATTGCTCCACCCACACAAATTACAGTTCCCAGAATTTTGGCTCTGCTGCGAATACACATAACGTCTACTTTCTCCATCCTACACATTTGACACTCACATTAGATTCTGGTCATAATAAATCTAAATGATATAATCAACTCCAAATGAAAGCATTAAATAGGTGAACAATTATAAGCTCAAAATAATTTGTTGACCATTAGTAACCTAAATCAAAATAAATTGTTCAGGGTTTCATTTCATTAACCTAAATGAAAGAATATCCTCCAAGTTTAAACTATGTGAACAGTTATAATTTGCTTCCAGTTTAAACAATTATAAGATAAACAATAGAAAATCTTTTAGCTTTTTAATAACTTCAGCTACATGTAACTTCAATCATTAACATTCAATACCAAAATACAAACAATTTATATTTCATTAACCACACATTCAAAGTGAGTGTTGAGTTCCTGATTAACCACACATTGATTTAAACGATTCATATTTTATTAACCACACATTCAAAGCACATTCATGTAGCCACACATTCAATTGATTAACAACACATTCAAAGTGAGTGTTGAGTTCCTAATTAACCACACATTCATGCAAACGATTCATATCTGATTAACCACACATTCAAAGCACATTCATGCAAATGATTCATATCTAATTAACCACACATTCAAAGAACATTCATGCTAATTAACCACACATTCAAAGCACATTCATGCAAATGATTCATCACTCAATGCAGAGAAGGTTTATAGCCACTCACGTATGCATCAAAAGCATGATGAATTAATAAAATCTTAGCTGTTGGATGTAAAAAATAGGATTGAAGTCTATTCTAAATGTTATTGGGTATTTCTATCAATCCAATACATAGATGAAGTTTATAAACACCACTAATGGATCAAAAGTAGTTACACATGCCAAGGGGAATCAAGTGCCATATATTTCAACTCAATATATCTGATCAACAAACTTTGTATTTCAGAGCTTTTCAACTGCAACTAGGAAAATCTCTAGTAGTAGAAAATATTTTCCCTCTTTATATTTGGTGACTCACTACAACATAAAGAGCAAACTCCATTAGTGTTGCAGGGATTCAAATCTGAGGAAAAGAGTCAGACAAATGAGAAAATGATTTGGACAATAGATCTGTGGATCCCATGCTTTCATCCATAATGATTTAATTTATGCATCACTGAATTTGTAATGAAAGAAACTCAAATCTGTATCAACATTCTGGAGATAAGCCCATTTGATCTGCAAGTCATTCATTGTGCTCTCAAACGATTTGCAGTTGCGAGAGAAGAGGAAGAGGAAACAACAGAGTGGTTGAAGGATTTAGGGGATCCTAGCACTGATCTGATGGATTGGGCGAGGGAAGAGGCAATGGCTGCCTTCACCTGCCCTCTATTGGGGATGTTCCTCATCAATTGAGTAGCAGTAGCTATAGGCATCTTGGTATTTATGTTTTGGACTGAATTCAATGGATTAAGCAGTTAAGGAAGATAACAGGCAATGAATCCTTGAAATATTGAATGAATGGAGTGCAGAAACAAGGGAGAGAGGGTTTAGAGAAATGAGATGATAACGAGTATTTAAGCATTTTTTAGACTTTACCCTACTCTGCTAACTAGCACACCCTTCACATGCTAGGCTGCATTACAAATAAGTCAGAGTGCAAAGGATAAATTGAGGAAGTAGTCTGCAAGCCCTTGGTGACTATTTTTAGCTCTGATTATTTCATTCATGAAATAAACTAGCATAGATTTAGATTTATTAACACTGGGAATATATTCAATGACATTGAATATTGACCTCATTTTATTTAATAATCATGGAAATATTTCCAAGGCTTGCTATAGAGCAACTACCTTTTTTTGTATACAATGTTAAAGAAAATGTAGATGATTTTTAATTCACAAATGACCAAAACCTCTGTTATTTTAGTAGTAAGCTCAATCCAAGTAAAACCCAAATTTATTACCAAACCAACCTGGGCTATAATTAGCACAAACTCATCTGAGGGTTTAGTGAATCTAAAGTTGATGTCACACTTGGGTTTGACTGGGCTTGTAATAATGTCTATATATTCAATGCACCTTTATGTACAATCTAGATTCCATACATCATTACATAGGCACATTCCAATAAAAGATTTCATATCTCATTTCCCCTCCAATCTTTAGACTGCGCCTTGTTTCTCTCCCTTGTAACTTCATTTCCATTAATCCCAATTTCATTTTAACACAACTCACATGCAAAATATTACAAATAAATTCCCACACTTAATTTATATATTACAAATCCTAACAAAATATACATTTTGCAGGTTCATTACTGCTTCAGGTCTTTGATGCCTCCAACAAATTTCGATGCAACTTCAAATATGGAATGACAACCACAATGTTCTTCAAAATATTATATTTCTTCTCTAACCTCTTCCGTTACAATTTACTACTTGTATTTTCCAACTGAAACTTGAAAAAGGATGTTTCAAGATGAAATACCATTTTGATAGTTTATGTCTTTACAACCAATTCATTATCAATGGGTTTTAACATATTTAAAAAAAAAAATCAATTTATTTTAATGAACATAATACATGTTTTAAATATATCTTGATATTAATTAAATTTTTCATTTAAATAATGATTTCTTAAATAACCTTATCGAAATCAATATGGATACCTAGTTGTTGTTCACCTAGATTCATTTGTTTACCTTCACCTTCAACTAGGAAATCTTTATCCAGATACAAAGGTTTTTAAACAACTTCAATGGCTATTTATGACTATTTTTATTCCATTTTGTAGCCACTTTAACCCTCGAATAGGGTTTTAGGCATGGCTTCCTCAATTGAAATTCATTATCATCGACCTGTTCACCTGGATTCATTTGTTTACCTTCACCTTCAACTAGGAAATCTTTATCGAGATACAAAGGTGTTTAAACAATTTCAATGACTATTTATGACTATTTTTATTCCATTTTATAGCCACTTTAACCCCTGAATAGCGTTTTAGGCATGGCTTGCTCAATTGAAACTCATTATCATCAACCCTTGCTTTCAAAAATGCACATTCACATTTCAATATTCCTCCACATTGTATGCCTTATGACGTTTCCTTTGCAACATTAGGTGCAAATGCTAGTTACTTTCATGTTAATTATAATGCACACCCTCCAAAAAGATAAATTACACATTGCGACTATGACTATGACCGCGAGTTGCAACAACTATATGCTTCCAAGGGCTTCTCTTCTCATGACCATTGTAGTTATATACATACCCTTAACAAACTTTATGACTTGGGGACAATGCAGGTGCTTCCAATAGAAAAATCATCTGCGTAGTTGGAACTGATATGATGTACTGAACCTGTAACAAGACCAAACAATAACTCCCTCCTATAGATTCAGATACCCGAATATGGTGGCAAACAACAAACCGTTCAACCATTTTTCTCAACCAAAAAACATATAAAACTCGGGAGCAACATTGTAACACCAAGATCTCACAATCCTCATAGATATGGGCTCTCTTGCTCTCATATCTGAATCCTCACTAGATCTCTTTCTCTACTTTGATACCATATCAGAGAATCAGAGTGATGTGCAATAAAAAAACCAAATCATATTGATCAAATTGTTTAGACAACTAGTAAATTATATAGGGACAAGGAAAATTTAGATCCAAATAATTTAGATCACCAATTCACAATACAAAATACGAAGACACAACTCATGGGAGATATAATCAAACACTAGCTACGACAACACAACTCATCAACTCTATCTCGATTCACCATTTCAAAATTATTGCGACATCCTCAAGTTTAAACTCAAAAAGAAGTTTGCATCTTGAAATATTTGATCCCTTTCGATGCATATATCCAAAGTTAAGATGAATCTATTATGGTATTATGGGTATTTATGATAAGGTGAAGTAAAAGTTTGAAAATTACCTTTTCATATTAATCAATAGTTTATTTATGTATTAAATTTATATTGTTTTTTATTTTATTTTTAAATTTATATTGATTATTTTTTTTTAAGTTAAATAAATTTATTAAACAAATAAAAATGAATAAGATTTAGTGTTTTTCTTTGTCAAATATGGGTGGTTGGGTGGAATGACTATTATCTTTCCCATCCATGTTCACATATTTTCTAGTGACATGATGAACTATAATGCCTTGATAATTATCGTTGTAATGACTTAGTGCCTATGAATATTGTTGTATTGACTTTGTGCCATGTGAACTCTTAAATGAATGGCTAAGAGGGAGATCATTTTATCTATAAATATATTCAATATGTGGGAGAAATATACAAATTTCTACTTGGGAAAAAGAAAAACAATATTTAGTCCCAAAAAGAAAACAATATTTAGCCCAAGGGTTAGCTCAATTAATGGAGTTTCTAAACGTTAAAGAACCTTTACTATTAAGAGGTCATGGGTTCAATTCTCTCAACACTCTCGTGATTAAGATTCTTGGTTAAGTCAGTACATGAATTTTCCTAATACACATATTTTGTGAAATAATAGTTTGATAGATCTAGCTAGTACAAATATATATCTAAACAATGAACCTTATATATCTTGATAAATTAAACATATTTATAAATTAAAGTAAAAGAATTTAACAAATGTTTCCAATCAAATTCACTTGGATTGATCGGATGTGTCTAATCAAATATCGTAAATATTTTATATAACT
>APFE030618643.1:46429-77260 GCA_000404065.3 Pinus taeda
AATACATTTAAAAAAAATGTAAATTTTTTTAATAGTAAAGATTCACTCCACTTAATCTTGGAGATTGTGATCCTCTAAATTATTTCACAAGGTTACTCTAACTTCAACCTTGATGTTCTAATTTTGGCAAACTTTATTTTTATTTTTAAGGTTGGCAGAACCTCATCGAACCTCATAGCCATTGACTAAGTCCATAGATCAAAACTCACCCTCATGTCACAACTCAAGCTTGTAATCTATCCTTGCAATTTTCATGTTCGTGAAAACATTTTTTAGATTTATTGATGTTGATATCTTATTGTTTTATACTATATTTCATTTTAAACTTAATATATGCACATATATAGAAAATGCATATAGACAAACCTAATGTAGAACCTCATCCTCATAGCCATTGACTAAGTCCATAGATCAAAACTCACCCTCATGTCACAACTCAAGCTTGTAATCTACCCTTGCAATTTTCATGTTCATGATAACATTTTTTAGATTTATTGATGTTGATATCTTACTGTTTTATACTATATTTCATTTTAAACTTAATATATGCACATATATAGAAAATGCTTATAGACAAACCTAATGTAGAACCTCATCAACAAAAATTCAAATATGAACGGAAGCTAATCATTCCCGAAACCGAACTTGAACCTGAACCATGTGACTTAGCCTCTAAATAGGCCTTGTTACAATACCATCGGCTAATACATGACTTACTAATAACAAATTCCCAAAAAATCATAACTCATGTTTATCTTGCACATGTTGATATGATTTTTTTTTTAAATTAATCAATTAATTAAAATGATAGAAAGAGCATAATCATTTTTATCATGTCTATCAATATAATTATAACTTTATTATAAATTATTATTATATTATTATTATTATTATTAATTAATTATAAGAAGATTTGATATATGAGTTATAAACACATATTACATTGAAATAAAAACCATTTAACAATATTATTAATCATAGAGATTCACCCCACTTTTTAAGTGAAATTCTTAACCTATAAATAGGTTAATTTACAATACCATGGGCCAATATCATGGCTTTATGAATACCACATGCCATAAAAACCATAACATATTTTCACAATCAAAATATTATATATATAATTTTAGAATTATTTTTTAAAATTAAATTAAAAGACAAAAAATACACTTTGAATAAATATAACTTTTTTTCTTGACTTATTGGTAAAACTATTCGATGAAAATTCCATAAAATTGAATCTCTACCATCCACCTATTAATTATTGATAATTAAATTAAATTTTTGAAAACCTTTTCCAAAATAAACACATTTATCACATAAATATAAATGTGAAAAAATCTATATTTATTTGGCAAATAATAAAATTGGGAAAGGGATCTAATCTCTTGAGAAGCAAACATCTCTTAGAGTGAAAAGAGATTTGATCCCTCTTGGTAGATCCTGAGTTAAGATGGATCTAAATTGGTATAATATTTATGTAGTTGGTATAACAAATCTATATTAAGCAAAACATCTCTTAGAGTGAAAAGAGATTTGATCCCTCTTGGTAGATCCTGAGTTAAGATGGATCTAAATTGGTATAATATTTATGTAGTTGGTATAACAAATCTATATTAAGCAGTGAAAAATTACAAATCTCCCTCATATATTGAATTAGAAAGCAACCATTAATGGAATAAGAATTCTCTCAATATTTCTCTCTCTATATGTTTCATGTTAAAATCTTTTACTCAACATGCCTATTGAAATATTTTTCTTGTAACACAGGTTAAAATTATGGTATTTTATGGTATTTAAATAGACATTGAAATATTTTATTTATGGTTGACAATAAAATATTTTTTGTTTTAAATATCACATGTAAACTAAACTTAGAATGAATTACACATCATGTAATATTTCTTGTCATGTGTCATTTCCTTATCAAATAATGAAGAAATTATATTTCTTACTCATATTAAAAAGTAAATTATTATTTTTTACTCATTTTCATGTTAAGTAGTGAAAAAATTACATTTTTACCTCATATTAAAAGGTACATTAATTTTTTGTTTTAATTTTTATTTACTTAACAAGTTTTTTTTTTTTTTAAATATAAAGTTAAGTGAAAACAACTTCTCCCATACTAAATTTTAAAAACCCCTGTCCATGCAATAAATTAATTATGTAAAAAATAAATTTAAATGCAATAAATAATTATGTAAAACATAAAATTAACAACACTAATTACGAACACTAATACGAAGACATAAAGGCCAATGACATCACCATTAAAGAAAAGCCTAAGAGAAACAATTGGAGGCAAGATACATTGAATTGTTATTGAATCTTATATGGAAGGGTGTAATTAATAAAATACTTGAATTCTCATGAGTAGAACTCATAATGTTGATGCATAGCCACATCTCGGCGGAACGCCCTTCAATGCATACAAATCTATTTGTAGTTTTATTGAATTTACCATTAAAAAATTTAGAAAATGCTGTTACATAATTACATGAAAAGTAAATCCTAGTTGGAACTTAGTGTTGAAACATGAGATTTCCCTTAAGCTAAGCATCAAAGAAAAAAAAAACCTAATGAGGTATACAAAAATTTATTGAAAAGCGTGAAAACAAAACATAACATTAAATTTATTGAAAAGCGTGAAAACAAAACATAACATTAAACATAAAAAATATGGAAAAAATTAAATATTAGTTATTTATATTTGAAATATTTTATTTATAAACTAAACTTTCAAAAATATATTTTTGATGATATTAGATAGTCTAATTAAATTAGATAACTTAAGTCAACATCTATCTCTTAAGACACTTTATAATGGACCATGTTAGACTTTTAAATAGGATTCATCACACGAATGACATGGTAAAATACCATGGGAGTGCAATACATGGTCTATAAACTCATTACTGTAAACAATAATTTACTCTCACTTAACCATGTCAACCATGTCAATATTAATATAACATTTTCCTCTTTAAAATTCACGACATATGATAAACACTTAACCCTATCAAAATTTAAGAAACATGTATTGAAAATGATAAAACACCCCCTCCTAATTGTATTCTTGAGATATACTTTTAGTCCTTACATCAATGAAGCATCAAATTAAGGGTACATATGCTAAACATGGTTTTAGAGCTGTATTCCTAGATACACGTGATTAACTCCAACTCCACAAAAAAATTTACCATTGCATTCCTACAGATCTAGTTCTTGAAACATATACCTACTAAATTACTAATAAATATGATTCCTAAAAAATATACTACTTCATTACCTATATCGTTCAAGATAAAATGACCAGTACCATTATCCCATTAACCATTAGACAACATGCGTAAGTATGCACGCACATAAATACTTCCTCACTACTTCCCAGCACTAGATTCTCAAGCACCGAGAAGGAATCGAAGAATTGCACATGTACCACACTTCATGCACTAATTGGCTCACCTAATCATTTACTAACATTATCATATGCATAAAATGGAATACTCCTTCACACTCATTTCTTTATAAGCATCCCTCTTAAAAATGGAAAAGAAATGACACTATCTAAAATTGAAAATGAATCTTCTTTGGATGACCGTGTAGCAGTATGCGTATGTGGCATTGATATGTCTTAGTAGATCTATTTATAGAAACCATGAATATTAAAGGCATTCCATTCACATGAAATGGTTTTTCCGAGGGGTGGAAAAAACATTCTAGATCGATTTCCCTTCAGCCAGTCAGAAAAAATGTTGACATTGATTCAAAACACTTTAATGCATACTAGTTTTGGGTATGAGAAATATGGAAAATTTTAGGGGCTAATTTTCGTCCAATAAGCTAATTTTTCATGATTTTTCTAGAAAAAAGATTCGTCAATTTCTAATTTTTATAAAAGATAATTCATCCAAATTTTAGAATATAAAATTATTTTTACCTTAAAAGTCACCAACATTATAATAGTAACTAATATATAAAATCATTATAAATTTAAATAATTTTACAAATATATCAATTAAACATTTTTATAATTTGCATATTAAAGATTAGTGAAATTCGCTCAAGAAAAATTTCTATACTTAAAATTTTAACACTTCATTCCATGTCATTCACTACAAATACATAAACCCTTTTTATGCTTAACGAGGGGGTTATTCCTCAAACTAGACTATGAACGCAAACCTTCCAAAGCATTCATGACTAGTGATGAGCCTTTTAATTGCCTCCATAATTACTCAAATAGGTAAATAAAAGGCATGTGCCTTTAATTATCAATACAATGTTTTTATGGAACTTTCGAACTACCATGAACCGTATATGTAGGCCACATGAAAAACGATTTTCTTTAATAGTTATAATTTTGGTAATTACTTTTATAGATAGAGTATAGACAATTCTCAAGTATTGGGAAAGTTATACGAAAATAAAAATCACAGTGGTTGGAAACAAATTGATTAATTAATTAACTAGTTACTAAAATGAAATCGCAGTCTACTTCAAAAATTACTCACTTCTTCTTAAAAAAATCACTCCTATTTTAAAAGAAATCACACTGGCTTAAAAAGAAATCTCACTTCCTTGAAAAGAAACAAATTCACTTCAAAAGAAATCTCACTTGCTTGAAAAGAAACAAATTTACTTAGGGAAAAAATTCTTAACTAAATACTAAAAATGACCATTTAAACCTTGACAAATTGTTTTGTGTTATTGCTCAAAGAAATAAGTGTAATTCATAACATTTACAAAAATCATTTTGCTATCATTATAAGATCAAATATAGACATTATTATTACAAATCTACAAGATTGATAGCTAATTTCAGATAGGTTTAACTCTATACTGTAGTGCACTTGAATGCACACCTTCCACACAAATCAACATAAGATGTAACCTAGAAAACTTAATATGGGAGAAAATATAGTTGGAAGGTGAGGCCTATACTTTGGGCTCTTTTATTTAGTTGAGAAATGTGGATACAAAAAAAGGTTACTCACTACGAACTTGGCATGGGTATTATGGCATGAATAGTTATCCTATGTTATATCTCACTGATAGATTCTCTATGGAACTATAAAATTATAACAATAGGAAAATAATGGAACCCTTTCTTCCTAACAACATGATATCTAACATAGCCTAATAATTATCTAGGGTCAGTGTTATGGTTTTTGCATGCCTCAAACCTCAATATTGTTAGGATTTTATACTGTCAAGAATATTCTTGAAAGTATAAACATGAATATCCCCACATGTGTGAGTTATGGGGGTTAACATGGTGATTAATTAGTTAGGTAAAGTTATAGGAGGCATAACTTTGGGACATAATTTTTTACGGAGATAATTCACTATAAGAAATATTATGAGATGTAGAACAACGTCATCAGACTAGGAGCTATGCTCATAATTTTTTGACACAAAAATGTGTTAATTGTTGCTTATGGATTTGGAAGCTTCTATACCCCAAATCACCTAACTAGGATCTACCCCTAAAATTGGCCCTACAAGGCAATTCCTTCAATTAATTTAATTTATTATTATTTTTTTTCCACTTGGAAAGTTCTAAGATATATGACACATTTTATAGTGATCCCTTATGAATCACCTATAGTCAAGAGCAATGTGTTTTTCATGTTTCCATTTATTATGATTCCACCCCAAAATTGCTACTTTAGACTGCTGTGAGGGCTCAAAATTGGCATGGTTTTACTACCATTATTCCTCCTTTTTTACCCCATATAATACCAATTTTTAACCAAGTAAACTCAACCTCTCATGCCTTTTCCACAAAAAGTCACTAAAAGAGACCCATAAGGTAACTAGTTGATTATACATTTATTCCAATGGTTTAGCATGATTAAGAGACAATTAGAATTTTTATGCTATTAATGATGGTTGTCAACATATCCAGTAACCTCCACTGGTTCCTATAACTGTCCTCGAATTTCATGATGGTTCCACTACTTTTGGACAAAATTGGCGACATGGATTTTTTAAACACTTCCCATATGCTTCAGTGTCCATCAAAGTAGATCAGGGATCCTTACACAACATGTTGGATGTTGGTCAAGCTCATGTAGACCAAACCCAAAATTTGGGGATGTGAACACAATCATCAGGCTTGTACAAATCGATTTTCCAAATCACACATAGACAATTGGTTTGCAATTGAAGGGGTGATAACTGTCTTAAAATAGATGGAGGATCCACTCCCGTTCTATTTTCTCAACCCTTGTTGAGATTTGTCATTTTAATTGATGAGCGAGACATGGGATCCCCTAAATCCACCTCCTTGATCCCCTTCTTATGTAAAGGTAAAATTCTCCACCCTTTGTGCATCACAAAAGAATTAAGTAGAGGGGGGATAATGGATTGATAGACTTATATTTTACCTTATAGTGAATCACTATTGGGGTCTTCCTACACTTTGATTAACATGCAATTATTTTGGAGTGAGCTAATACAAATGCAGTGCATTAGTGTTGTTTCACATTTGATCTCTGTGTAATATTTGCATCTAGTTTATACCTTTAATGTAGGAAATGTAGCTAGTTGGTAGGGCCCACCAATCTAGCCACATTTTCCATGTAATTTGACTGTATATTATTCCTTTGAATGTGTGTGGTAATACTCTGATCTGAATATCCTATTTTGGTTTGATGCATGGTGTATATGTTTGTTGTGTATTGCTTCTCACATTTCTATTTGGTATTGTTATATTCCTGCTATATATTGTTCATCATGTTGCTGTCTCATATATGTATTCATGTGCTAACATTTGCTGTGTTGTAGATATCCAATATTATTTGCATTAAAATTGTTCTGCATAAGTATGTATGCTAACATTGAGTGTGTTTTGTAGGCATATAAAAATATATCCATTCCCTTGTCCAAAATAGAGTATAAGTTCATATGACTATTCTGTGTTTGAGCTAATGAAAATGAACCTTTGTCAGACCTCTCTTTTCCATAAAAAAGTAGATAGGATTCACCTCTTTTCTTAGTTTCTTGTGTTATGACATAATGGGGAGGAGAATGTAACACCCCTATAATAATCCCAGGGGTCAACATTCCCATGTGAAAAACTCAAATTTTCATGTCCTGTATGTCCTCTGTCCCCATATGATGCACATATGATGTTTAGGCTAGTTATCGGAGGCCACTTTTGGGTCAACTTTCTCATGTATAGATGTGTTTTAGACTAGTGCAACTATGTTTATATGTTTTGAGGCATGAATTCCTAGCTTTGTAAATATGAAATTACATGCAGATTAATAAAATACACCATTGCTATTGACCAAGTCAGTCAAGAGAGTATGGGGGGATAAGACTCGACAAGTGTGAAATGGGTCTAAGGGTTAAGTGTTGAAGGGCTTAAGCCTATGTGGCTAGGCTATTATTAAAATAAGCCTAAGTTAATGACACAGATGTGTTTTATCTTAATTCCATAAAGTCACTTTAGAAGTTGCCATGTGTAAAAATAGGGACATACATATACAAATGGGTAGAGGTGGTTAATGTTATTCAGGTCATAGACATTATGTCATCCTAAATATAGAGAGTAAAAAACTCCCAAGAAGGGAATAAAGTGACCTTGTGACATGTGAGATGTTGATCTAGGTGGATATTGGTGGCCACTCGCCTATTCCACCTAGTCCTCCAGTCAGTTTAATCAATTTCCTTGATTATAGCACAATTTACTTTTTTTTTAGTTTTTCAGGTCTTCAACTCCCTACACTATTTTGACCCCGTAAACGATGATTTTCTGACAAGTATTACCATAGCCATAGGAAAGGGCCAAAAGAAAATCCTGTAGTACTCAGATAGATATTTATAACAAGGTATCATATGTGCCAAACGAAGATCATATGAAAAAGTTATGACCCCAAGACGTTGGCTGCCCAACTAACCCCAATGGGGCCACAAATTCTTGGTGTTCCATCTCCCAGGGTTAGTTTTTGGTTGTTTAGGGTTTCCACTTGTTTTTCAATAATAAAAAGGTCCTTGAGCCTCAATGTAATAGAGTTCAGAGGCATGTATCCAACATCTCTTTTCAAAGATAAGATACCATTGCTCGAGCTAGTTTATTTTCATTCTACTTGTAAGCATATTTCAGTTCTTTGTTATTAAGGAAATGAAGATTTATTTCTACTGCATCTCTGTGTTTATGTTTATATCTATATTTTGTTGCATTCCTACATAAGTCCAAACTAATGGTATTAGAGCAGTATGCTCTTTCTCGTTTTTTCCTTGCATGTCCCTAATGAGGTTAGGGTATAAGGAGTTAGGGCTCGAACTAGTTGAACCTTTGCAAGACCAAACCTCACAAACCTCGGCGACCTCCCATGGAAGAAGAAAATAAAGACGAGGAAACAAGAGATCCTTTCAAAATATTGCTCAAAGAAGCCCTCCAGTGATAGAGGAATGCGATGATGGATAACTTTGCCCAGATCCTTCAATCTCTACCCACAAGCGACACATCTTCATCCAAAAGCCACTTTGGAGGCGCCACTCCCTTAACGATACAAGTCAACTTTGACATCCCCATATTTGAAGGCTAGATAGATGCAAATTCCGTAGATAGATGGTTAAATATGTTGGAAGGATTTTTTTCGGTTCATGACTTTTCCAATCAGGAAAAGATTACCTTTGCACTCCTCAAATCTGCCCCCCATGTCAAAGATTCATGGGAAACCTACAGTGAACAAATGGATGAGAGGGAACCCTCACTATTTCTAGCCACACCCAATTGGAATTATTTTCGCGACACCATCAAGGAACAATGTTACCTTGCCAAGAGCTATGAAGATAAATACATAAAGTGGACCATGCTATGCTAGGGAAGGGACCACGATGTGCTGAAGTTTACAAATATTTTTCATACCCTTCACATGAAGTTGGGTATCAAGGATTTTGAGTGACATTTGATACTCAAGTAACACGACTATCTACAGAAGTACATCCAGGACAAGATGGAGTTCCTGGACATCTCCTCGCTTGGTGCCACCTATCGATATCTATCAAGATTGTGAAGAAATTTAAATAGAATAAGAGAGAATTTGGATTTACGAATCCAAACCAAGGGAAAGACACCCCCAAACTACAAAACAAAAGACAAAGCCAAGGCAAGGTGACCTAGTACAACCCACCAAATCCATAGGAAAAGAGAAACACCACGAAGACAAAGAAGGACATGGGGAAATGGTGTGAGTTCCATAAGAGCCCAAATAAAAACATAAGTGAGTGTCAAGGCAAGCAGTCACTGGTGGTCGAGCTGAAGGGTTCCAAATAATATGCATGTTCTGACTTTGAGTCAGAACCTGACAAGGAGAATGAAAAAGGGAAGCATATTATTGATGAATAGCCCAATGCCACCTTTGCCACCGCAATGATCAAGAAGATTGAATCCAAAGATCTAGAGGAGGGGGAGTGAATCTTCCACTCAGAGATGTGAGTGAAGGGTTCTCTACTGCAGTTCATCATCAATAGCGGAAGCCAAAAGAACCTCATTTTAGTATAGGTAGTGAAGCGGTTGAGCCTACCAACCAAACCACAATTGTAGGCGTACACCATCGGGTGGCTTCACCAAGGACGAGATCTCCATGTTAGGAAGCAGTGTTGCCTTCCCTACAACATCAAGACCTTCATAGATGAGATACTATGTGATGTTGCTCCTCTTGAAGTTTGTGATATATTATTTGGTAAACCATACTTATGGAAACATCATGCTATGTATGAGTCTAGGCCTCACACTATTATTAATTCTTTGGGAAATAAATTATATAGGATACTAGAGATGGCACCGCCTACCACCATCTATTTGATCTCTACGAAGAAATGTAGTAAGATAATTTCCTAGACTGGGAAATTTTTCCTCCTTATGGTTCGCCCTCAGGGCAAGAAGAATATTGTGGCCAGATCCACATCCTTCGAATAGGGCTCCCATGCATAACAACAATAGATGGACAAGGTCATGGAGGAATACAGGGACATCTTCACCTCATCCATAGGGGCACCCTTGTACTGTTAGGTCAAGCACTCCATCGATTTGACCTTGGGCATGCCGCTACCCAACAGACCGATCTACCAATGCTTTGTTATAAAGAATGAAACAATTAAGAGGCAAATTCAAGAGTTGTTGTAGAAAGGGTATATCAAGCCAATTTCATCATCCTATTGGACCTTGATCGTGTTGGTACTTTAGAAATATGACACCTGAAGACTCTATATCGACCATTAAGTGCTGAATAAGATCACTGTTCATAATAGGTATCCAATCCCATGGATTGATGACCTTCTGGACCAAATCAAGGGGGATAAATATTTCAAAAAGATTGATGTGAAGTTTGGTTATCTCTAGGTGCCAATAAAACACTCCAATGTGGAAGTCTTCTTTTAAATCTAAGGAGTGACTTTTCAAATGGATGGTCATGCCTTTCGGGTTGATGAATGCCCTAATAACCTTCATGAGGCTGATGGACGACATTTTCTGGCCCTTCACCAACTCATTCGTGGTAGTGTATTTGTAAAACATCTTGATCTTAAACAAGAGTTAGGAATATCACCTACACCGTATTCGACAGGTCCTCCAAACCCCGCGACAACAAAAGTTGTGTGCCAATTTGGAGAAATGAACTTTTGGTATGACCCAGGTTCAATATCTCCGGTACATCATTGATCAGCAGGTTGTGCATGTGGGCCCAACCAAGATACAAATTTTTCGAGATTTCCTGCCCTCAACTACTCTAACATAGCTATGTAGATTTCTGGGCCTTACCAATTTCTATCGAAGGTTTGTGTTGGGTTTCTCTCTTATCACTTGGCCTTTGAGTCAAGTCACCAAGGATGGATTAAAAGAAAAGTTATTTTGGTCTAAGTACCAACAAAAGTTTTTATCCAAGTTGAAGCATCGCCTATGCTCTACATTAGTGCTCACACTATCAAACCTGCAACAACCATTTGAGATTGAGATAAAAGCCTCCGACTATGCTATCAGGGTATTCTTACTTAGAAGGGGCATCTAGCGACATATCATAATGAGACACTTTCAGACATAATCCGAAAGTATCCCACCTATGACGAAGAGATGTATTCCATTGTGTAGGCCTATAGATGATGGACGTATTACTTTCTGGGGAAGGAAATGATTATCCACATAGACCACTGACCCTTGCAGTTCATATTGATACAAGGAAAATTGCAGAATGATCGCCATCATAAATGTTCCACATACCTGCAACAATTCCATTTGAACATCAAGTACAAGAAGGAAAACACCAATAATGTTGCAGATTGCCTCAGTCAACCACAGGTCATAACAATGACCACTATGCTTGACTCTTATGGAAGAAAGACTTTTGAATGGCCACATCTTCACAAGAGTGATCCAAAATTTGACACTACATACTAGATGCTCCTAGAAGGTAAGTAAGTTCCATAATTTCACCTCTAGGACACACTGTCATGATACCTCAAACACCTTTATGTTCCTTCATGTGAGAATACGAAGATGATTTGGGAGGTGCACTATAGTCGGGTTATTGGATAGTTTGGGGTAGAGAAGATAGTGGAAGTGCTGCAAAAGTATTTTATTGGCTGAACCTTCAACATGATGATGGGAAGTACATTAGATCCTGGACTGCCTACGGCATTGCCAAACCTACAATAAAGAAGAAAGGCTTGTATACTCCCCTGCATACTCCTGGCTGAACCTAGGAATCCATCTCCATGGATTACATGTTAGTACTTACTTTTACCAAACATGGAAATGACTGTGTTTTCATGGTCATCGACAAATTCTTGGAGATGGCCATTATAGCAGCCTACATGAAGAGTATCACTACCAAACACTTCTTTGAATGAGTATGGGTACACTTTGGGATCTGAAATTCCATTATCTCAGCTCAGGAAAGCTAGTTCCTAAGTGCATTCTGGTCAAGCCTTTGGTCATTGTTAGATACCAAGTTCACTAAGTCCATGACCTTCCACCCCCAAATTGATGGCCAAACGAAGGTCGTCAACAAAATGATCATGCAAACCCTCCACATGTACAATTTGAAGCACCCATGAACATAGGATGAGAGCCTTCCCTATGTCTAGCACAACTATAATAGATATCTCCACAGCTTAATTTCCCAGAACCCCTTTCAGGTGGGATTAGGATTCCAGAAACTATCACATTGATGGTTCCATACGATTTGTATCTCCTTAGGCAGATTTGGCTCATACCTAGTTTGAAGATGAAAGGCCTAACAACTTCATTGAGTGCATTCAACACATTCACCAACAGGTCAATGACATATTAGACAGAGAAAATACTAAGTATAAAAATGTCATGATCAACATTGGGTACCACAAAAGTTCTAGTGGATGACAAAGTTTCGCTACATTTGAAGAAGGAGCGCCTCGCCGGGCCGCATCACAAGATTCACCCATCACAAGATTCACCCACTATGATATGGGCCCTTACACCATCACTAAGGTTGTAGTGGACAACTATTTTGAGATCAACATTCCAATGTTCCTTGGTCTGCACCCAATATTCAATGTGGACTGGTTGTGGCTATATTTCCCCCATTACTAGACACATCAAACATTGTTGAGAAGTTGACAACAAAAAATCTCAACCCAAACTAAACTGAACAAGCCAAAATTGATAGGATTATGGACACACAGATCAAGAACACTCACTAGCAAAGGATCCAAATATATTGAGTTTTCAAGGCAAGGCAACTCCTTCACCAAGGCAAGTGGCTCACAAGGGACTAGGTTCAACATAAATTTCGTCACCTTGTTGACGCTTTACATGTAATGGGGACCATTGCTTCCTAAGGGGGGAGGAATGATCTAGGTGGATATTGGTGGAAACTCTCATATTCCACCTAAACCTCTAGTTGGTTTCATTAATTTCCTTGATTATAGCACAATTTACTATTTTTAGCATTTTTTCAGGTCCTGGACTTCTATAGTTGTTTTGACCCCCTAAACTACATTTTTTGAGGTCCGCAATAGGCCCATACTTGTAGGTAGGGGCCTATGGAAAATATTTTAGTACTTATATAGATATTTATAACGAGGTATTGTATGTGCCAAACAAATATCATATGACAAAGTTATGACCCCAACAAGTTGGCTGCCCAACTAAACCCAATAAGGCCCACAAACTCTTGGCGTTCCATCTCCTAGGGTTAGGTTTTTGGTTGTTTAGGGTTTCCCCTTATTGTTAAATATCGAAAAGGCCCTTGAGCCTCACTTTAATAGAGTTCAGAGTTATGTAGCCACCACATCTCTTCTCAGAGATAAACTACCATCGCTCGAGCTAGTTTATTTCCATTATGCTTGTAAGCATCTTTCAGTTCTTTGATATTAATTAAATCAAGATTTATTTATGCTACATCTCTATGTTTATGTTTATATCTGTATTTCGTTTCATTCCTTCATAAGTCCAGAATGGACCCTAGGTAAATCCTTGGTGTTTTTGGGAAAAGGGATATGTGTAACAACCTTAGTGAAAATCTCATGTAATAAAGTTAATAAAGGCAAAAATAAGAACCATGGTTGATGGGACACTTATTTCAAGCTAAATGTTGGGAAAAACATCCTAGTGGGTACTCATTTGGTTTATTATGGCTAAGGAAATTAGAAAAGGCAATTGCTAAGGATTTGGAAAGGCAAAACGATTGGTACATTTAATTATGAAAATAATGGAAATTAGGATAAAATGAAGGGGAAAGGTCACAAGTTGCATGTGAGGAGGAAAATGAAGAAAATAAAGGCCTAATTGATAAAAAGGCTTATGAGGATCAATTTTTAACCTTTTTTCAGTTCAAATTTGGAGCTCTCTCATTATTCTCTCTCTTTCTCTCTTGCTCTTGAACACTTAGAGTTTTCTTGGAGCACTTTGGCATTGGATCAAGAAAGGCAAAGAAGGTAAGAGGAAGGAAGGAGAGAGCTAGGAAGAGTAGGATCAAGCTACAACATGATTCTCTGTAGGTATCAATTTGCATGTGTGTTTTCCTTGCTAGATTTGGTATGCATGGTATTGCATGTGGTTCTTTTGTTGTTATGGCATTGGTTTTGCTAAGTGTAACAATTTTTTCAACCTAGCCTTGCCATTTTCGGATAACCATGGTGTTATGGGGTTCTTATGTTTTGGTTGAGCTAGATTGCTGGATGGATTCGAAGCTGAGTGAGGTGGATATACAAATTATAGAGCACATGGCCTAGTCATCCCTGAATTAGACTATGGATCATGATAAATCTACTGGCCTAGTAACCCCTGAGCCAAACTGTGGGTTGCGGTAAATCTAGGATTGTGTTGCCTCGATGGGCCAAGGGATCCTTGCCAGTGAATGGCAGGATATTTGGTAAATCCAATAGGTGGATTTCTCTCTGTTGGGCCTAGTAATCCTGGGCTAGGATATGCAATAAATCCTGGAGAGTGGGTCTTGGTTTAGGGCCTAGGTATCTAGTGTGGATTGCGATAAATTTTGAGAGACTAGGAGACAACAAAATTCCTCAGGGTGTAGGTGGAGAAATATGGTGGCATCCATGCTTGTTTTTCCTAGTGATCGGGTGGAGATCATGGTAAGGCTCATTATTACATGTTTATTATGTTGGACTAGTGATCTGAGATGGATTATGGTAAAGCCTGGTTTCTATTGATGAGGGTGAGGTGGTTTAGCCTCGGGATACCTTGATTGGTTCTTTTGGTTTGAGTCCCACATTCATGCTTGGAATATGGCACGGGGGTGAATGGAAGAAGAGATATTTGGCTCAACCATTCTATGGTCGAGTGGAACATGGTAGTCCAATCCTGGGTTTGGGTTTCTCCTTGTATTTCTATGAGTATTATATTGGTTTATATGTGGATCAAATGGCTGTGGTTTCCTTGGTATTTCCATTGCTATTATGTTGGTTATGTATATGTTTTATGATAGTGGCTATTTATGGCTCTCATCATGTGTTTACTTGTAAATGAACGAATAACGTATCTATGACCTAATAGATGATAATGCATAAATGATATAAGGGAACAATTCCTCATAGTGATTCTCAGATAAGTGTGAGAATCCTATGCTTAAATATGTTGTCTACACTTGTAGATTACATATTTGTGATATGTTTGATGAAATGTTTGTCATGGCTAGTAGGGGTCTGGTTAAGGGCCTCTTCAAGTATTTACATTTTCATCATTTGTTCACTATTATCTTTCTGTTTTGAAGGTGTCATTCAATTTTGGGCAGTGACTTAGGATTTGGGCCTAAAAAAGTGGCTCAAATCCCGGGGATGCTGGCACAACACTAGGAAAAATAGTCCATGGACACTAGCATGCCTTGGCATGAGAGCATCCATAGCCTCCTAGATACTTTTAGGTCCATATCATGGGAGTTTCTGGAGGTCAAGTGGTCTAAAACCTCATTGGGACCCAGGGGCTAGCTATCTAAGTGGTTGGGATGGTTCTTAGGAGTCCTGTAACTGATGTGGAAGGTATGTATGTCGTGTTTCCAATTTTTCCACTTCCTTAAGGTCACATATGAGGTTGAATCTAATCATAGTAGCCTCTCGTCACATGTTTACCCCAGTTGGTTGGTTACTTTGGTAGATATGGGAGGAGGGTGTTAAAAATTGGTATCATTGCAAGATTTACCCCTTAGACTAGATAGGCAGTGTGTTGGTCATGCATTCATGTCATTTTCACGTGTGTTAATAATCCTTGTGGTCTATGTGCTTGTTGAATATGCATGGTGTTAGTCATGGTTGTAGTGTTGTTGCCATGCGAAAGAGGATCTTGTTGTTATGAAGTATGTCATCATGAGTGTATGATCAATTACATGTTATTTATGCTTGCATATTGTCAGTGTACATTGGTATGGTTGTGTTGTCATGCATGAGGCCATGGTATGTGTAGTTGATATTGTCATGCATTGATCACTAGACTCTAGCTAGATTAAAGATTACATGGTTATATGATTATGCATTACATGTCTATATGCTATTACGATTATGTTGTAAATGTATCCCACTGATTTGATGACCTTGCAGATGAGATATTCTCCCTGAATTATGCTATGGTACGTTGGTTTATTGTGATTTAGTTTAGCTAACATAGTATGCGTTGCAGCAAAGAGATCAAGATGACTAGGAAGATGGTAGACTACAAAGACTCTCCCTATGAATCAGATGAACAACATGGTGTTGGGCACTCTTATGATTTGGTAGACACATTGAGAAGCTTGAAGGAAGAAATAAGGAATTGTAAGGTGGACAATGAAAAAATCATGCAGGCAGAAGAGAAGAAATCAAAGGTTATTGTTATACTCCTTCAAATTTTGTCAAAATTGCAGCGACAATGGCCACTTCAGATCAGCCATGGACAAGGGGGAAAAATAATGGGGCATATGGAAGTAGGTCTCATGATGGTTATAGGCTAGATAGAGATGACACGATTAGAGATGGAAAATTGTTGGATAGTCTGGATAGGAGAGGTGATGGATACAAGTACTATTCTAGTTCTGGTTCTGGTAGGCATCATGATCGTCATCATTATCATCCTTATGGGAGGAGTGATAGGGGATAATTTCCAAATGATTTTAATAAATCAAAGCCACCTACCTTTGATGAAGATGTGAAAAGGCTAGAATACAAAGAGGTCTGGATACTTGGGATGAAGAAGTTCTTTGAGTTACATGAGTACAGAGATAATATGAAGGCCAAAATAGCTATCTTCAGCTTGAGAGGTAAAGTAAACATCTAGTGGGAAGATGTGAAGCGAGTTAGAGACATCAAGATAAATTAATTGACTTGGCATGAGTTCTAGAGGCTTTTTAGGAAGAAGTACTTGTTATAAAGGTACTACGATAGTAAGGCCAAATGATTCTACGAGATAAAGATGGGATCAATGACAGAAGAAGAGTACATGACTAAGTTCCTAGAGCTATTGAGGTATGTACCGTATCTTAAATATGAGAAGGCTAAAGTTCAATGATTTGTTAGTGGATTTCCATTAGTATTTAGAGATTAGATTGAGTATGATGAGCCTCAGTCACTTGAGGAAGTTATTGGGAAATTGAAGCATTTCTATGAACAGTCAAAGCATAAGAATGAATCTCAACAAGGATGGAAAGGGAAAGACAAAGGTAAAGGTAAATGGCAGCTGAAAGGAGCAAGGCTTCAAAATGTAGACGAGGAAGAAAATGTGGCACCACAAAAGAGGTTCAATATAGCTAGACATGGACATGGCTCATAGCAACAACATAGAGGTGAGGGTACTGGTCAGTTGGAGTGTTGGACATATGGTAAGGAGAACCTTAAGAGAGATTGTCCATAGAATTAGAATGGTAGGCCTCAGATATACAGTGCACAAGAGCTACAAGCTATTGGGGATATTGGTCAGAGCGTGTTGGGTGCAGGAATTGTAGTTCAACAAACTCCTTCAACACTTAATTTGTTAACCCAGGGCTACGTAAACTTAGAGGAATAACATAGGAAATGCCAAGAAATGATATGAACCTTCACTAAATCTATTCCTATCTTTTTTAATTATAGCTTGTAGAATAAAAAATATCACACAGAAAATAATACCAAGAGAATTATGGTGTTGGAATGCAAAAGAAAGTATTTTGCAGAAACTCAATAAAAAGAACTTCAAGTCGATCCTGATCAATGAAAGATAAATATATGAGATTAAGTTTAGTGTAGTCATAGGAAAAAAAATAGTTAAACCATTAAGAACATTTGTCTTCATTAAAGATTTTCCTTCCTGCAATGGACCATCTTTCCTACACTGGAATGATGTTCCTGTACTAAAGTGATGTTCCTGCACTGGAAGTATGTATTGTGCTTGCACTGAATATTTCGATCTTTATACAATAGGTCTAGCTTCCTGTACCAGAGCACTCTATTCTTGTACCACGATATCGATTCTTGTACCGAAACAAAGGTTCTTGTACCAAGAAATCAATGTTCCTATATTGGGTTTCCAAACCACTTGCAGAAAATGAAAAGGGTGTTAACCGAGAATAAATTCCAAGGAAATGAGAAAATAAACACTCATAAGAAAAATAACTTTTAACTAATCATGCATTCAGAAATGAAAGGTAATTCAAAAGTTAAAGAGAAAATCCTTGACAGAATAGGAAACTTATTTCATGTGAAAAATAACTATCTCATTCAAATACCAACATGCTTCTTCCTGAGATGACTATTATTATGTAAATTAGATCTGCACTTATTATAAATAAATTTTTTAGCTTAAAGGTCCTTTTAATAATTTCAATGTTAAAATGAGTTACTCCCACAAGGGAAACAAGTGAAAGTACATATCTATATAATGCAAACAATGTTTCATTAGAGCTCATTAAGATAAATTCATTCTAAACTGAACTTTCATGCTGAGAATGCTTGGAAGCTCACTCAGAAATAAAACACAATTTGCAAAAGAAAGCAAATGAATCTTGCAGGAAATAAAATATCTTGTAGAAGTAAACTAGGCAACCTTCACTTGCAAAAATGAAAACACAATGATGAAAGTAACCAAAACACACTCGTTTTGAAGAAAGGAAATTAAACATGCATAAAAGGAAAGAACGGTTAACCCAAAAAGAGGGAAATAAAGACACCTAAGCCTGCACACTTCGGATCCTAATCACACAGCTTACATAGAATTCAAATCTTGTTAACTATGAAAGAATGAAATATGTTTTGCTCAAACCTTGCATAAAAATAAATTTAACACACCTTACGAAAAAGGGAGAACGAGTTGGGTTGGTTGGACCCTAGCCAACTAGCTTGTTTCCCTGCTACAAGATCTGTGACTTCATGTACTAAAATAACAGATTACAAATACAATAGAATAGGAAAATGCATAACTGGCTTAGTCCTCTGTATTAAAATTCAAGAGTTACAAATATACATAGTCGATTCTAGATCCAGCCCATAAAATATGGCGACACAAAAGGATTACAATGTCTGTGAAAATTCCTCAGCGTATCACTTCTTAACTTCCACTAGAAACCCTATTAAATATATGGTCTCGGGTCAAGGCCACAATAGAAAGTAAAACAAGGGTTTAACTTGGGCTTCTCAACCACTAACAAAATACTAAACAAGGGCTCTCGGTCAAAACCTTGATCTTCACATCCTGCGTAGTCATCTATGCTCTGAGCCCAAAAATGACTGATATTTTGGTAAAGAATCCACATAGTTTGTCAGCCTGTCTTGGCCGTAAGCGGTGAACCAGGTTGAAGTTGATAGCTTCCTCGGAAGTGCAGGAACGAGAACAATACAAGAATCATTCCTTCACCAACCCATCTTCCACATTGATTAATACTTTCACCTTATCGAATTACCTTAGGAATGAGAACATATAAGTTGCAAAGGAAAATAAGATATTAAATCTATTTAATTAACAATTAAGATCATATATAACCCTTAATACAAAAACCATGAAAGAAGTGTAGGAATGAGTACAATTTTAAGAGAAGTGCAAGAATAAATAGGCTTCCAAGGTTAAAGAAGATTCTTAGGTAGTGTGTTTAAGATAGGATAGAGGTTAAAAATAGGACAATTCTGTCGACCAACATCCTCCCATCTCCATCTTGTTGTGTGTCCTCACACAACCTTACCTTCTGCAAAAAAATGGCCTGTTGAACTCCCTTTAATCCTATATCTCAATACTGATCCTTGTCTTCCTTGTCTTTGACTTCTTATTGCAAGCCTTATTAAGTTGTTTGACCACTTTCCTAAGGTGGCCATAGCATTTAGATGCTTGAAATTTCCACACCTTTTCCTGTCGCTTTTTCTCTCGCACCGCCTCCATTAATTCAACATTCCTTCTTTACAACATTGCGCTTTGTTCCTTCATAGCCTAGTTCAATATCTCAAGTCCATGAATATGTTATTTCATTTCCTCATCTTGGCTATGCATGTAGAGAGTGATATCTTCCTTATTAAACTCCTCCTGTATTGAAATTCTTTCAGCAGTTGACTCATAACAAGTGCCATTGTCATCAAGGGAAATGTAACGTTGTGTTTCAATACCCTGCGTTTCAATGTCACCTTGATCCACTGCTGGTTCCTTCCCTACACTCACATCAGGTGTCTTCAAAGTCTTCTTTTTATTCATTTTACCAACCAAAACTAATAGAGGAATGTTATCCTCCTCCTCCATATAAATTGCACTAAACACCGAATGAACTTCATCATCTACAAGAAGAAAGAGATTATTTTCATTTGGCAAACTGGGCTGCGAATGATCTATATTTATTGGAGAGGTTGATACAATATGGCCTCCCTTTGAGGAAGAAAACCTCTTTTTGACAGAGCTCTTGGTTATTCTTTTTGAAGGGCCTGAGGTTTCAATTATGGGTTCTTGCTTTTCCTCTAGTATTGGTTCCTTGGACGGAGTTTTCTTCTCCTTAGTCTTACTAGTCTACGGGGTTAAGGGTTTACCCTTTCAGTTAGGTCTCTCTTTGGTGACCTTGCCCTTCTTATTTCTTGATGATTTCATTGTGCTCCCACCTTGTAACTCTTTTAGGAACTCTTCCTAAGTCATATTCTTCCCCTCTAATTCCTTTTTAACTATAATTGTAATCAAACCATAATGACATAATTTTTACCTAGTTTGGTTTTCCCGAATTTTCTGGATGATTTTACACATATTTTCTAAAGTCTTCAATAAGAAATAGGGGAAGTTAATTAACTTACCTAATTCGAAATACAGTAGCAACCAAATATGGTACAAAAAGGTTAATGAATACTGACCTTCACAAGTGAGAAACTTTTGCAAGATATATAGCAAATGACTCCACTTCTCTATCATTGCATTTCGATGTAACCTAACCTTCCAGTCCACCTTTTGATTCTTATTGACCACAAATCGGTGATAAGCTCCTTTCTTGAGTTTTTACTTTTTGAACTACTTCTCCCTCATGGCCGCTAATCATGTAGCTTGCGAAATAGATTGCTCAGTTACTTAGAAATCCAAGGACCCTACCTTAGTTCTTCTTCCAACAAATGTATGAGAAAATTCAAGTGCAACGGCTGAATCACAACCATTGAACTTGAGCAAGAAGGGGAGAAATCTTGATTCCTACCGCAGAGGCAAACTATCCTTGTATTCAACCGTCTACTCCAATTCTCTTATATATCATGATTTAATTCGAATGGGTGGCATAACTATTCAAGATTTCCTTGATTTCTCAAAATTATGAAAGGTACTCAGAAGGAGATTTAGGACTGTCTGAAAGAACTTGCAGTTACCAAATTAGCTATATGCTACTGCATCGACATTCTTCAAGGGTCACACTCTCATCATGGAAATTTCAGTGTTGAAAAACATGCAATATGACAAAGTACATGCATAAATGATGATTGGTGAAGGGCAGCTGTCATGGAGAAGATTTGTTCTATAAATAACACAAGGTTTCATATAGGATTAGGTCATTATTAATTATCGATAAGGCTCAAGGATGAATGTTAAATTATGAGAATATTTCATAGACACCCCCAATCAAGTCATGATTCCACATAGGGTACATATGATACTTATATAGAGATAAGATTTCATAACTAAATGCCTTTGTACTTAAAAAAAATTTCTTTCCTAATTAGCAATGATAAAACAAAGTCTAATCGAATGTAGGAAAAATTAATGCATGCTATAATTTAAAATAGTACATCCATACATGCCTGAACATGATCTCTGTACTGAATGAAGTCAAACTTCTCCTGTTCCTAGACTGAACTCTTGTTCCAAGCATGCATTCATGTACTGGACATTATTGTACTACAATGCACGTTATTGCATTTAGGAGTCTTTCGTTCCTTCTCTTAGACACACATTCCATTACTGAGGACTACCATCATTCCTACACCATACCACATGTTCTTGCACCCAGGAGTTCACAACAATGTGTATTCCTATAACAGAAATTCCAAAATTCTTGCACTAAAGAACACATTCCTGTACTGAGGAATATCATTGTTCCTATACTCGAAAGTGTTGTGGCATATCTGAAGAAACAGGTTTCTAATAAAAATGCAATATACAAACTGAATCTTAAAAATTGCAGAGTTTTTCAAAGGAGGTTTTATTATCCAATTCTTGGTATTATCATGTGCGTTCCGATCTGATCCATGAATTCTTATCAGCTTACAATACAGTCCATGAAGGAAGGAAAGAAGCGGGAAAGGGGTAAATTCAGAATTGGAAGGAGATCAATCAGGGAATTCAAGAGTGAGACTAATCCAAGAGGGATATAAGGAAAAAGGGATAGGGCAAAAATGTTTGGGGAAAAGAGGAAAAAAATGAAATCAGATAGGGACAATCTCTTTTGAAGAAAGGGATGGTCAATCTCAATAGGACAGAAGAAGAAGAATTATCGAGGGACATTTAAAAAAAGTGAATAGAAGAAGGGAAAAGTTTCACCTCAAATATGTATGAATAGTGCTAAACCAAAAATAACTATAGTGGGAATTGAGTGTTGCTTGCATAAACATTTCCATGTCAGCTGCCTTGAACTTAGATAAGGGCTCGGTTCCTGCACTTAAAAACCTGCTTCTTCTCGATGACAACTAGCAGATATAAAGATAAAACAACATTCCCATTTCATTAAAATTTGATCCTCATGCTAGCATACTAGTTTTCAGGTTGATCCTTCTGTGATCATGTTAGTGAACTGATTTTCACAACCACAGGAAAAATATTTTTTTTCTTTTAATTTTTTGTCATTTCCTTTTTATTTTATTTATGGAAAAGAAAGAATCATATTTGAAATAGGTTGGCACAATCACCTACCATCTTTAGTTCAGACTTCTTTTGTACTTGCTACATGAAATCTTCCTTTGTGAGAGGCTGAAAATATATTTTAAGTCTATGCCCATTCACAAGGAATAGTAACTCTCGCCCATTAATCGTTTTGATTTCTACAGCCCCATTTTCAAATTCTTTAACCACTTCATAAGGTGCCATTCAGCGTGTATGAAATTTCCCTTTAAAATGTTTAAATATAAAGTCGTAAAGAAGTACCCAATCACCTAGTTAGATCTACTTATTTCTGATCAACTTATCATGCCACTTCCTACATTGTTGCTGCACTAACACATTCTGTTGAACAACATCTCTTTGAAATTCATATAACTCATTTAATTGCAATATATGATGTTACTTTGCTTTTGAGAGATCTAATCCCATATGAATTATAGTTCATAAAGTTATTATCTAGAACTCAATCGGTAAAAGGACTTGTTTCCCGTATACCAACTCATATGGTGTATGCCCTATGTTGTTCCTCCAAGTGGTCCGATAAGCCCATAAGGCTTGAGGTAATCAGCTCACTGAATCCTTTTTATGAAGGTTCACTATTTTGGTAAGGATGGATTTGATCACCTTGTTGTTATATTCCACCTGGCCATTTGCTTGCGGGTGATACGATGTGGTCTTCCTATGCCAAATTTTGTATTGATCCATAACTTCCTACACCAGATTAGAAACAAACTACGGTCCATTTTCAGAAACAATTCCTCTAGGAACACCAAATCTAGTGAAAATTTCACTAAAAAAATTCAACAATGAATTTTTCAGTAGCAAAAGAAACTGCTTTAGCCTCTACCCATTTTGTAACAAACTATGTACAAACCAAGATATGATTTTTATTCAAATATGTTGGATTGATAGGTCCTACAAAATCAACAACCCATTTTTCAAAGGGCTCAATCATAACCTGAGGACATAAATGAATTCCATTGGCTTTGACACATTGACCCATTTATTGAGAGCTATCACATCGCTTGACATCATGTTTGGCATCCTTAAACAAGGGGGGCCAAAAATAGCCAACTCATAAAATTTTATATGCTATTCTCTTATCCAAAAAATGGCCACCACAAGGTTCATCATGGGCAATTTTCAAAATGTCAAACACCTCTTCCTCTTTTATACATCTACGAATAATGAGATCTAGTATGGTGTAAAAGAGGTCTCGCTAAATCCAGGAATATGCAACACATTTATGTATGATATTCTTCTTTTCACGAGTAGATAAGTGAGGTGGTGTTTTTCCAGTGACTAAATAATTAGCGATGTTAGCAAACCACGGGGATTTTGTTGACACAGCAAAAATATGTTTGTCAGGAAAATCATCATCAATAGGAATTACTTCACCAGGATTATTTAATCTAGAAATATAATCAGTTACACCATTAGATTTTCCTGCTCGATCAACAATAGTAACATTAAATTCCTGTAACAAAAGTAACTACCTAGTCACTCTACCGCTAGTCAATGGATTATTCATTAAATATTTTATAGCAAAATGATCATTATGCACAAAGACTTCATATCCTGTAATATACTGTTTGAATTTATTTATAGAAAAATCACGAGTAAAAACTCCTTAGTTATTGTGTAATTTAACTTGGTAGGTGATAAGTTTTTACTGATGAAGTAAATAACATATGACAGTTTGTTCTCTTCCTTTCCTAGAGTTGTGCCAATAGTAGTATATGAGGCATCAAAGGAAATATGAAATGATAGGGACTAGTTAGGCCCCCACAAAACTGGTGCTTTTACTAATTTTTCCTTTAATGTCTTAAAATACTGCTAGCAAGTTGTGGACCAAGAGAACTCACTATCTTTAGCTAATAATTAGAAAAGGAGGGTAGATATCCTAGAAAAGTTCTCAATGAATCTCCGGTAATAGCCCATATGTCCCAAGAATCTCCTCACTTCCCTTTATGTTTTCATTGCAGGAAGATGCAAAATAACTTCTATTTTAGCCGGGTCTACTTGGATACCTTTGTTAGAAATGAAATGACCAAGAACTATCCCTACTTTGCACATTAATATGCATTTTTTATCACTTAAAGCAAGGTGAGATTCTTGGCAACAAAAGAGTACCTTTTCTAAGTTTTTGAGGGCTTCTTGGAATGAGTCACCAAACATTGAAAAATCACCATGCAAATCTCAACATGATCAAGATCAACTAAAATATCTAGCACTGCCCTTTGAAAGGTGGCTGGGGCATTACATAGCCCAAAGGGAAGCACTCAGTGGGTGAATGTCCCCCATGGGAATGTAAAGGTGGTTTTTTCTTGATCTTCGGGTGCGATTTGGATTTGGTTATATTTGCTAAAGCCATCTAGAAATGAAAAGTACATTTTACTAGCAAGGGTATCTAACACCTGATCAATAAAAGGAAGGGGAAAATAGTCCTTGAGAGTGGCCTTATTAGATTCTCTATAATCAATGCAAATGCACCATGTCCCATCTTTTTTCGGAACCATCACCAATGGAGAGACCCACTGGATATTAGATATAGGATAAATGAAATCAACGTCTGAGAGTTTTTGTAATTCTTCTTTCACAACTTCTCTTAGCTCAGGGTTCATGCACCTTTGGGGTTGTCGAACAGGTCAGGCCCCCACTTGAATATAGATATGATGAGTACAAGTTTTGGGAGGTATGCCTTTCATATCTTCGTAACTCCATGCAAAGGCATCAAGGTGATATCACAACAAGCTAACAAGATGCTCTTGTTGGTATGAATCCAGGTTTGAGCTGATGCGTAAAGATTTGTCTGGACTAATCTTAAGAAGAGTGGTTTCAGGCTCAAGAGTATAGGAAGATACTGCTAGAGTCTGTGATGAGGGAGGTTGAGAACTATAAATTTATTGAAAATTGAGACTAAACATTTGACGAAGCATGTCAAAATTTGGCATTGTGTCTTGATTGTTCAAGAAGTCCCGCAACTCATCCTCTTGGGTGGACCTAATATGATGACGGATCAAAGACACAGATCAAGTCTCCTCATCATTACTATCATAATCTAGCCATAAGGTATCTTTGAGCTCCTGAATGGATCTATCAGGTGGGTACAAGGTGACTTTCTTCCTATTGTCTCCATGGGAAATTTACGTATCACCATAGTGACATCCAATGTAAGCATCAGCTCTGGTGAGACATGGTCATCCCAGAATCAAGGGATGACCACCCATAGGATTTTTAGGCTGAAGCACAATCAAATTCGTGGGCTATTCCCAAGAATCAATAGAAACAACCACAACATCCAACACACCTTCTGGATTGATTTTTGATTTATCTGCAAGTTCAAGCACAATAGGGGTAGGACGAATATGGACCAACCCAAGTTGATCCATGGTCTACCTAGTCATCACATTAATGACCACCCCTAGGTCTATTCATACATTGGGGACAAGGATATCACCTATTTGGACAGAAACATCTGGGTTTCCAGGATCAGTGTATTTCTCCATTTGTGCACATCCTGTCATCAACTTGGCTGCTATGCTAACAAAATAAATGGTCTGGAGTTCTACTCTCTTCCTTCTTGGCTTCTTAAGACAAAGTTCCCTAACTATTTTTGTATAAATGGGGATCTCTTTAATAGCTTGTGGCAAAGGGACCTTTATGCAAATATTCCTAAGCTCAGAAGCTAGACTAGACTCAAGAGTGGGGTCATTTTTCTCCATAACTAGCCTCTCTGGATAGGGAGGTTGTTTTGACAAAGATGGAAACTACAAATTGTGGGAATGGGTTGAACATTGACATACTATTTTGAACAATTAGGAGTTTTCTCCTCATTTCTCTCCTCGATAATCACCGTAGATTGTTTTTGTTTTTCTGGTTGTACTACCCTTCCCGATCTCAATTGAAGCTCATGGATCCCAACCGACAAGGTGTGATAAATGGGAGAAGGGAGTGGTCTAATAGAATGAATCAATTACACCACTTTATTATTAGGATTCGGTATTGGTTGAGCAGGTAGCTAGGGTGGTCGAAAGTATGGTGGTAAAGGTAATGTTGGCATTGGTTGACTTTGTTGAGGTAAGGAAGGTAAAGATGGTTGTGACATGGGATAAGGTGTATATGCAGTAGTATATGATTGCATAGGTGCAAGATGGGAATAGTGAGAATGATTTGACCCTCTCCATCCTTGTTTCCAAAGCTTGAAAGTGATTCCAATGATTTCAAAAGGTTGAGAGTTATTTGCATTATGATAGGAATATGGTGCTGCATTATAACCATAAAAATGTGGTGGAAGTTAAGGAACCATACCTGCACCTACCTAAGGCCAATTTATTCGTACTCCCCTAGCATGTAATGGGTCAGGTTCGGATTGTACTCCTTCGAATGCTGCTTTCAGTCCCAATATAGAAGGGCACTCCTTGGTGGCATGTTTTCCTGCACAAATCACACATTTATTAGTACCTTTAACATCAATAGGACGTTATCTTAAAATATTTTTTTTCCTACACTTTGGACAATAAATAGACAATGAGTATTGTTCTTCAACCAATTTCTACTAAAATTTCAAAGAGTCTATTTATTTCCTAATGGTATTCATAATTTGAATTTTCATGTTGTCCATTTTATTTTCCAAACCAATAATCATAGAATCTGTAGATCCAAGTTTATTAGTTCTACTTCGACTTCCTCTACCGGATCTAAATTGGTTCCATGAGAGCTTCATGCACAAGTCACAAATTTGATCAAAATTTTTTGAGCAATATCCCCTTGTCCTAATAAATTCAAATTATGTCCATAATCTTTAGTAAGCCCACATAAGAACAAGGTTCTAATAGTACTTATGTCAAATTTATGTTTTGACCTTTCGAGGATGTATAGAAACCTCTCTAAATAATCCTCCAAGGTCTCATCATCACCTTGCACAATAGTGAAGATCTCGTCCTGCATTTATCTAGTTTTACAATATTCGTGATATTTGGTAAAAAAGACTCTCTTCATTTGGTCCCAAGAAATTATAGTATCTCCTCTTAATCCCATAAACTAGAGTAACATTGAATCCTTGAGATTTGCAGGAAATAACTTTAATTTATGGGCATCTGTAGAGTAACCATAACTTCTGCATAATATATCAAATTCAAACAGAAAAGAATCTAGATCCTCATGTACCTTACAAAGGAAATGAGGAAGAGCTGATGGTGGAATATTGTTCATTTGTACAGTCGTTCCCGAATTCATGATTGGAAACCCAAAGGTGAATTGTTCCTCATTTATCTGTGTCTCGCTAGTTCCTTTAGCATGGTCCTCATTTTTTGCCATTTTCATACCTTCAATCGGACCACTCCTAACAAAATTAGAAGGTTGACTATGGTTGAATTAGTCTTTTGATCACCATTAGTTTCGTTCTTCCCATTTTTGGGTTGTGTCATACTTGAGCTACTATTTCTAGAATCCAAGTGGACAGTTCCTATGTGGTGGGTCTGTGTCTGTTTGGAATTTCTACCTGCAAAGCCCAAAATGAGAAAAATATTCAGATTTATTAGTGTTTCTTTAGCTCTTATTAGGCTTTGGACCCCTACAATTTTTAGGCATTCATCTTAAAATTATTAACCAAAAGAATGATACAACTTTTAAAATTACAGAAAAAGAAAAAAATCTCAAATCAAATGTTGCGAAATAAAAGATCAACACTAAAAAAATCATTCAAGAAATAGAAGCACATTGTAGAAAAAATAATAGCAGACTTACCACTATTGCAAAAATATCAAAAATTTCTTACCAATCTTAAACACCTCCGACAACAGCGCCAAAATGTTGGGTGCAGGAATTGCTGGTCAACAAACTCCTTCAACAGTTAATTTCTCAACCCAGGGCTATATAAACTTAGAGGAATAGCACAAGAAATGCCAAGAAATGATATGAACCTTCACTAAATCTATTCCTATCTTTATTAATTATAGTTTGTAGAATAAAAAAGATGACACGACAAATAATACCAAGAGAATTCTGGTGTTGGAATGAAAAAGAAAGTATTTTGTAGAAACTCAATAAAAGGAACTTCAAATCAATCCTGACCAATGAAAGATAAATATCTAAGATTAAGTTCAATGTAGTCATTGGACAAAGAAATAGTTAAACTATTAAGAAAATTTGTCTTCGTTAAATATTTTCCTTCTTGCACTAGACCATCATTCCTGCACTGCAACAACGTTCCTGTACTAGAACGACGTTCTTGTACTAAGGCGATGTTCCTACATTGAAAGTATGCATTGTGCCTGCACTAAAGATTTCAACCTTTATACAAAAGGTCTGGATTCTTGTACCAAAGCACTCTGTTCCTGTACCAAGATATCGGTTCATGTACTGAAACAGAGGTTCCTATACCAAGAAATCAACATTCTTGTACTGGGTTTCCAAACCACTTGTGGAAAATGAAAAGGGTGTTAACTGAGAATAAATTGCAAGGTGAAATAGAGCTCATAAAGTAAACACTCATAAGAAAAATACCCTTTAACTAATCATGCATTCAGAAATGAAAGGTACTTTGAAAGTTAAAGAGAAAATCCTTGCTAGAACATGGAACTTATTTCATGTGAAAAATAACTATCTGATTCAAATGCTAGAAGGCTTCTTCCTGAGATGGTTGTTATTATGTAAATTAGATATTCACTTATTATAAATAAAAGTTTTAGCTTAAAGGTCCCTTTAGTAATTTCAATGTTTAACTAAGTTACTTCTACAAGAGAAACAAGTGCAAGTATAGATCTTTAAAATGAAAACAATGTTTCATTAGATCTCATAAAGATAAATTCATTTTAAACTGAACTTTCATGCTGAGAATGTTTGGAAACTCACTTAGAAATAAAACACAATTTCGAAAAGAAAGAAAATGAATCTTGTAGGAAATAAAATATCTTGCAGAAGGAAACCTTCACTTGCAGAAATGAAAACGCACTAGTGCAAGCAACCAAAAGACACTCATTTTGTAGAAAGGAAATTAAACATGAATCAAAGAAAAGTAGAGTTAACCCAAAAAGAGGGAAATAAACACACCCAAGCCTGCACACTTCGGATCCTAATCACACAACTTACATAGAAGCCAAAGCATGTTAACTATGAAAGAACAAAATGTGTTCAGCTCAAACCTTGCATAAAAATAAATTTAACACACCTTATAGAAAAGGGAGAACAAGTTGGGTTGGATGGGCCCTGTTAACACCCAGGTTGTTCCCTTTGACTCCAAGGGAATACGGCAGGGGTAACCACTAACCAATCTTTGGATTACAGGTTCTAGCCCAACTGTAATCAAAGAGGGCTCTCTCTTTAAGGTTTGTCTCTATTCTGTGGAGATTTTAGGCTAGTTATGAAATAAGGGTTTTGGTTTATGTTTGGTTGAAAGGATGTCTTTCTCTACCTAAAGTGGAAATCTGCAGATAATGTTAGTCCATTGGGCAATGGAGTCTGTGGCTACTGGTTTTTTGAAATCTTGAGGTGAGAACCTGAAATTACAGGGCCATTTGAATACTTCATAAAACAAACTTGAAATTATGATGGTGAAATGCAAATAACCAGTGAAAAGCAATTAAGAATTTCCACTAAGCTGGGGTGGGGGAAGGAGATATATTCCTCAGGAGCAAACTTGAATTCTTGAAACAATAATCACTGTGAGAGATATAGTGTGAAAGGGCTGTAATTAAGAATTACACCTTTATTACTATAACTGAAGAAAACATTTATAATAGCTTAGATTGAGTTCAGGGTAATCTGTGATTAAATCCTAGAACTATTCTTTTTCCTTGCCATTAACTGTAAAGCACAGAAGCATGAAAGAGATATAAAAAGATAACAAAAAACATAACGAAGAGGTTTAGGGAAAACTTATTGTGCCATGAAGTACGTAGGAATCCTGCAACATTCAGTTAAACACCACAATGCATCAAACAACACAGAGCTTTGGAAATTCCATCAGCTTTTGTATTACTTCTTGAGAATTTATAGTAAAAGAACTCTAGAAGAGACATCAACAACAACCAACCCCTGCAAACTCATGCGAGGGGGAATAT